>VUQS01072768.1:0-13326 GCA_015108495.1 Heterochromis multidens
TGTCCTTTGACAGCTCTTTGGTGTGACTGTTTGAGGTTGTGGACAGGTGTCTTTTATACTGATAACGAGTTCAAACAGGTGCCATCAATACAGGTGATGACTGGAGGACAGAGGAGCCTCTTACAGAAGAGCCTCTTACAGAAGAAGTTACAGGTCTGTGAGAGCCAGAAATCTTGCTTGTTTGTAGGTGACCAAATACTTATTTTCCACCATAATTTGCAAATAAATTCTTTAAAAATCAGACAATGTGATTTTCTGGATTTGTTTTTCTCATTTTGTCTCTCATAGTTGAGGTATACCTATGATGAAAATTACAGGCCTCTCTCATCTTTTTAAGTGGGAGAACTTGCACAATTGGTGGCTGACTAAATACTTTTTTGCCCCACTGTATATCAGCTTTTGTTCACTGGGAAAAGCAACACATCATATCCACGCCTGTCCTGTAATTCCTTCATAAAGACAGTCAAGGCACTACTATTTTTGAGCACAATTCTGCATGATTTTTCCTGTGGCCCCTCTGCTTATCCATTGACATGTGTGCCATTGAAGGCTGAAGGCCACTCTTAATGTACTCACTTTTACTCGGGGTATGTATTTTCAGTGTTCAAAAGCTATTATGTTTGAAGTTGCTTAAAAGGTCACGCCATTGGTCATTCATCATTTCAAGAGTCTACAGAGTAAGGTTATTTAAACAGTTACAAATTGTAAGTTTAGAATAACTTTGAAAAATAAGAGTTTGCATGAGCAATGTTCGGTATTATTCTCCTTGTTAGTTCTACACTGCCATGCATTTTAAATCATCTTCTCACTTCAGTGATAAGATGATATTAGTTTTGTCACTGACATAGACTGTGTGCTAATGCAGATGATTAATGCACGTGCCTTTTCTAGTTTTGGCACTAATCTTTTTTTATTTGAGAAATAAGTGCTTTACACATAATAATGCCTATGCTGTAAACCAATGTGTTGCAAGTCAGTATTATGGCTCATCTGGCTCTTGACTTGGCTTCATAAATTAGACTTGAAAACATCTAGAAGTAGTTTGGGTTAATGACTTTTATCCAGTTGGTTCACCAAGTGGTTTTAGTCCCCTTGTTATTTCCTTCTGAGAAAAAGCAGTTGTGCACATATTCTCTAATATTCAATAACATGTCTGTGCCCATCTGAATCAAGATTACACCTCTTAGTGAATAACACTGTTCTCTCAAACTAGTCACAAAAATAATGCAATTAATTTCATGTTTTGACAGAAATGTTTAATTCTGCTGCAGCTGTATTTGATAAAGATAGCACCTGTCTAGGTTGTGTTGGATTGTGAGAACTTAATTTCTAACTTAAATTTAGTGCAGAAACTGCAGTTTTAATTTTGGAAAGTTGTACTGATGACCTGAAATATACTGTGAAAAGATAAAGTTAAGGTTATCTTTTCTGTTTTAAATGTACCAATGTCTACAGATAATTTGAAAGTGCAAATGTCAGAATATAATGAACTTTAATTAAATAGTGATGTCATCCACACCGTGTTTACTGCTTTTTTCTTTCTTTAAAAAAAACTGGGCACCAGTTTAACTCACAAGGACAGCAGACACCATATGCCACAAGGGTGAATGCAGCAGTCTGAGTTTGATTCTGACTTTGCTGCATGTCTTCCCTCATTCTGTCTCCCTGTTTCCTGTCTGTTTTCACTGTGCTATCTAATAAAGGCAAAAAAGCCCCCCAAAAAATCATTAAAAAAACTGTGAAAGTGTATGAGACTGAATACCAACTGGAAGACAGTCTTGTAATGAGCGCTACAGGATGATACAAAGAGGATGATACAAAAAAGAACAGGCCAAAGTAAAGCGACAGTGTCTGATCCATTTTAAAACTGTGATTTGCTCAATTTATTCAATGTGAAAAACCAAATGGAAAACAAAAACACAGAGGAAAGTTTACTGTGCAGAAGAAACCGACCTTAACTTTAAGATGAATGAAGACCGCACTGAACATAGCGTATATAGTGTACATTTGTAAAAGTACAGATGAAAATAACAGCAAACACAATTCACCTATTTACAACTAATTTCATGAGATACAGGAGATGTCTCAAAGATGAAGTATAAGATAAAAATAGAATCACCTCTCAATATTTACAAAAGACAATAATAGGCATAAAGCATTTAAGTAGCACCATGAATATAGCAACAAAAAAAAATTTGTATATAATACTGCAGTTGATGTGAAGATTATATACACAGGTGTCGGTGACGATAATGTAACACTGCAGAGATATAGAGATTTGTTTTCAAAGAAGGGCACGGGAAGAAGCCACATTTTCACAGATGCATAGAGACGATCTGGTTTAAGGTAAAGGCAGACATAAATGAGAAAAATGGTGAATTGCATATTCCTGAATTTATCATATTTCTACCTCTAACCACAGCCGTAAAGGCAAACCTAAAATAACTTTCATGAGTAGCAGTTTGAGACATGACTCCTGGGGTATGAAATCTAATCATAGCCCAGAACTCAAATCAGCCCAGTCAAATATGGCAAAATTAGACCCCTCACACACATAGTCACCCACATACACATAGATAACTGTAGTTGTTATAGTATTCACTAGCAATAATCCCTTAAAAGTGTCATCATTTACTGCTCCCTACTCCACAGACTTAGAATGGCAGTAAATAGAGTGGTTTGTTGTGTGAATTCTGTGCAGTGTGCAGTTCTTTATCTGAGTGTAGATGCCTCTCTGTTCATGCGTCCCATGTGCACACAGAAAAAGTGATGTACCACGAGGATATGTGCATACCGTGAAAAGAGATATTTGCATGTGTTTGTCACTTACACTTTCCAAAACATGTCACAACACTATTTGACTTTTAGTATTGACATGTGAGGGCCTCACAGACAATGCAGGTTTCTGCATCATCTCTTGGCCCCTGCAGGCGCCCCTCGGTCTGGTATAGGGATGGAGGAAAAGGCAAGCCCCCAGGGGCCCAGGGACTCGACCCCTGCTGCCTGTCTTCTCATCTTTGCATTGAAACTCCCTTTCCACTTCCGAGCAGCTGTCGATCAAAAGCCACAGATGGGAAGTGTAAAGAAAGATGCTGGAGAAGTCAGATGGGCCAAATAAGGAGTTGCATCTTAAGGTGGTATAAGGTATTTACCTGTTGTATAAGATAAGATAAGATAAGATAAGATACTTAATTTATACCATATTTGGAAAATGTTTTATTTTTTTAATGTGATAGAAATTTGTAAGGAAAACAGAGAAACATTTTACATTTACAGGATATGCTAACGAAATAAAAGGTTAACATGTAAAGAGCTAAACCAGTTCCAACATCAGGAATTGTAAAGTAAATCTCCAGACTTATAGCACAATACAATACAATTATATATGATACCAAATTATATCATACATTTTATTTCTTTTAACAAGCAGTTGCACAGATGTCAGTGAGGGATGAAAAGACCAACATCTGGCTAGTTGGAGCAGTTAAGTCATTGTGCAAATATTGGACTTTGGGGGACTGCTGATCACTGCCATTGATTCCTGCCTCTCCAGTCAATTAGATCAATGGGGCTTCTTTAGGCCTACTTAGCCATGTGTCAACTGTCACACTCCACTATCCCTTTCATTTGTACTCAAGCACACGCTGTCAGTGCACAGATGGTAACCTACACAGTCCACTACAGCCTGCAGACAATAATTTGAAACTGATTAACAAAATGGGCATTGAGAATTGGATGAACCTATTCAAAAATGGAATTTTTTGCCATGTATAGAAGCCTTGAAAGCAAGCAAGATTCCCTACTTTTTTCAAGCTTTGACAGAAAACAATTATCAGTAAGCAATTCATTTTCAAGTGTGAAATCATACAGATTAGCATGTTTTACATTTAAATGATGCACATTGCTTTGTTATAATTCAACAACAACTTTGTTATAATTCAACAACAACTAAGCAAAAGTCAGGAAAAGTATTAAAAGGGATTGCTGTATGAACCTTTGTAGTATGAACGTGCAGAAAATAACAACACTTAAACAACTCTTTACCAAGAGTATTACTAAGCAAAACATGGTATGAAAACAGCCAATAAATGAAATCATAATTTTGCAATGTAATGCATCCATGCTAGATTTTAAAAAAATGCAAGAATCAACTGTTAATTAGTTATTTGATTCTGAAATGATAATAACCAGACATCCTAAAAAGATGTCCTATCCACATAGATTTTACATCTGGGCATAAATTACCTCATGTAAGTTTTTTTTTCTTCATTTTTCTTTATGCTACAAAAAGCACATATAGGATGTAATCTAAAAGTTACAGTTTTGCACCTATAAAATGGAAAAATTTTACCAGTTTAAAATTTGGCTTTGAATACTATGACTTAAAAGTAGTCACCTTGTCCAGGAATCTACAGGTAAGACCTGCTCTGTAAATGCACTCAATCTTTCCCACAGTGTCAAAATGGCACTCTTAAAGATAAATTTATTTCAGGGGAAAACAATATAGGGAGCTAAATCTGATGAGCAGGCCATGTGGAGAGTGATGACAGTATTTGTGTGACCCAAAAAAAAAAACCCCACTGTCAGTGGACATTCAGTGGCACATTTTAACATCAGATGCCTTAGGATGCTACATTAGAATTAGCCATTTACAGTTCCTTGGGAATGTATTTACAATGCCAAACTTTGTGAATGGTAAAGAAATCACTAAGCATACTCTAGTTCATGCTGCTGACCTGAGACGCCTTCTTTAGTTTCTGCACTGAATATAGAAACGTAACACATTCACATGTTGATTGTGTGACATTGTGCAAAATCCCGACTCAGGACAGTTAATGCTCAGACCTCTCTGAAATATGTTTTTAACATACCTCAGACATAGAAAAGTGGCAAATTTAGTTTAGTTAGTTTCACGCATATCAAAAAGTTGAGGTTTTTGTAGTTTCAAAGTGATTATCTTTATCTTGGTTAGTGGCTATATTAGCAGCTAGTCATCAAAGTGATCATGCTTTTTTGAGTTGTTTATCCTAAAAATATATCATAATAAAATATCCTTGCATGTCATACTGAGTTAGTATGTTTCTGCAAAAATAATGCTGCAGTAACTCACAGCAACTAAGTAACTTATTTGTTACCTGTAAATGGTCAGTGTCAGTTAATATAAGGGTTATCTTGTGAGATGTTTTTAAAACATCTAGCACTAGCAGAATTTAAAGTTGTTCATCAAGGCATAAAAAAACTATAAAACTATTAAACTGAACAATACATCACATACATTCAGCTAATTTGTGATAATGGTTAGACAATGTCTTTTGATGTTTGTACCTTGATGAGATGCTCAGACAACAATCGAGTGTTTGCTGGGCAACTGCTGCTCTTCAAATGTCAACATTTAACATCCAGAACATATGGGTACAATTGTTTGACTTTCCAAAAAGCACATTTAAGAAGTAAACCCTGTATTACCAAAACATCTCTATCACTAGAATCCTAAAGTTTCGAGTTTTGTATGTGCATGAATCCACTCTTCATTGGATTAAATTACCATTGATTTGTCATTGCCTCATTGCATATATCACTGACAATCTTACCAAGTCTGAAGAAAGGGTGTATTAAAGAACATAAAGAATGAAAATTTATCACATGCAAGACAAGACTTACTGACAACAAAAGCAGTAGGCTAAAGAATCAGTGCAGTAATGAGATTTCAAAACACAGACTTGCGAACATAGACCACATGCCAAGACTGGAGTGCTGCTACCTTGTGACCTTTGTGCCTCTCCAACCAGCCAGCGAGCACGCACCCACAAATACACGGATTCCGGCCCCCTCCCAACCACGGCCTGCATCAAGACCCTGGGAGACTGACCCCACCCCGGCCACCCCAACCCTCCCCTGCGTACCCCTTTCCCCTCTTCTCTCTCCCCTCCCACTGACCCCCTCAGCGAAGGACCATTGTTTACTTTCACTCTCCTCCACGGCCCTACTGGTCCAAGGGGGGGCAGCCGAATCGTTACATTATTGTCTGGTCTTCTCTTGTACCCCATTCCCTCCCGACCCAGCCTGACCCCATTCACAGAACTCAAAAGCACCATCTGTATCACCCAACAGTCAGAGAGAGAGAGAGAGAGGGAGATGGGGCAAGAAGAGGAAAGAAAACAAGGCGGGGAGAAAGGAGATGACGGCTTAGGAGGAAAAGACGGAAAGGGAGAGAAAGGGAAAGAGAACAAGAGGCATCTGCCTGGGTGTTGCGCTGTCTGTCGGAAAGTATCTGTCAAATAGTTTTCACAGTGTGAAGGCTTCCCTGCTGCTTTTCTTTCTTCAAACATTGTCCTTATTGATTTTTTTACTGCCTTCTTTATAGTTTCCTTCAATTTCTGCTTTCTACAGCCTTCTAATCCTCTATGCTTTTTCCCACTCTACGTATTTGCTCCCTTAAAGTTTTCTCAGACTATCCTATATCACTGTTCCCTTGACCCGCTTCTCTTCTTTCCTCCCTCCCTCCTATCATCATTCTCTTCACCTCCCCCCCAACTCCTCCGAATACATCCTTCATCTTGCTGTAGTGTAGCATGAGCATTCCAGGGCCTCTTGTATGGCTGCATGTGTGAGGAAGGCAGATTTTTCCCATGGGGCCGCAGGTGAAAACTGGGACTCACTCTGTCCGCCAAGGGACGCCATCTGTCCCTGTCTCCACACCACTTGCTAGAGGGGAGCCCTGTCACCCCTCCTCCTGTCCATCCATCCCACCCTCTGTCCATCCACTCGCCATCCTCACATTGCATCCTCCTTCATATTGGTCCACCGTGCTGAATCACCAGGAATCCCCCCACTCCTTTCTCCTTTCTTTTCTCTCGTTCTCCCTCCATCCCATCACAAATTCACCCCCACTCCCCCTTCATTTCCCGCCCACTCTGCCTTCCTTTGCTTCGCATCCACCCATCTCTCTCTCCCCTTTCTCCCTTTCTCCAATCAATCATCCATATATGACACCAGTGGCAAAATTATTAAATTATCATACATTTGTGATGAGCCTTGTGAGAACAAGGGATACTGTTTTAATTGCCAGACCATGACCTCTAATTATGCGTATCAGTGTATTAGTTAGATATTTGGAGAGAATGAAGTCAACCAACTTTGACATTTTCCAGTAGATAAAGCAATGATATGCATTCAATGATGGTAATTTATTACAGATATTAGACTTAATGCAATAGTACATCACACCAAGACATGACACTATCTGGATTTTTTTAAACAACTAAAAATATTAAAATAAAAATGAATGAATTTGAAAAATAACAGGGAAAAATTTGAGTGTTTTGCTTGAGAATTAAATGAAGCATAATCAGTCCATTAGGGACAATTTGAAAATAAATAAATAAATAAAAAAATAACCAACTGGGCCAGCAGCATGGGAACCAGAGGAAGTCCTTCTGAAGTGCTATATGGCTTGTGTCTGTGGACCTGGGCCCAGCTGTCATGTACATGTCCCTCTAACCTCTGATTTTGACTGCTATGATGCCCAACGGTCAGATAAGTACATGAGGACAGTAAGAGCACACTTTCATGTGGGAACCTGGTCGAAGCGAGCAGACAAACAAATGCAAGGGCAGCTAAGTGTGAAACCTCCAAACTGTCACAGAGATGGTGAGAGAAAGAGTGGATGAACCCCCACCCCCACCCCCACACTCCTTCCCCTCATCTCTCCCATCCTACCATCAACCCTCCTCCCTCTTGAAACACTACATTCTCGATAACTCCCCCTACTCCGTTAAAGCATCCAGACAAACATACACAAAGACACACAGTCACTTAGCCCCTCCCTTTCCTGAACATACAGACGTGCACACATACACCTCCACGCCTCCTGCCAATCAACAACCCAAGTGTCACGCAGTCACTGTCTCTCAGACACCGTCTGAGAGAAAGGGAACACGAAGAAAATGGGGGGAAAAGTCAGTCACTTCATCACCTTCTGCTTCCTCAGTTTACCCTGTCTGGGTGACAACACAAAGAGGGATAAAAAAGACTTGGAGAGGAGCACACAAGAAGTCGATAGTGAAGGAAAGTGGAGCAGTTGTTGAAGAGAGGTGGATACAGAGAGCTAAGTTTCCTGCATTTTCTAACCAAACAACTACAACAAAGACCCAGGCAGGACACTGCACTGGGGTGGCGGTTTTTTTCCCTGGGCCTCCCTCCAATATCTACCCCCCAAGAGCTCTAAGGTCAACCCTCCAATGACCCCGCCTCAATTGTTTTCCGTCACTCTGTCAGCTCTGATTGTTGCTGACTGGTTAAATGGCTGAAAACTAAAATGGAGAGGCTGGGGGTGAAAAAAAGTGGAAAAAACGAGGAGGGTGAGGATTTGGGAAAAGAGGATGGCAGGGTTGGAAGACACCCCCTCTTTCTTTCCCTGAGATAACTGACTATTTGACCCAAATAAACAATCTGTGTCCACCAAGAGAAGTGGCAAAGGAGGAGGGCTTGTGTTTAGAGGTGTCAGATAGAGATGGTGAGACAGCGCCACCTTGGTAAAAAAGAATTGTATGGGGAGAGAGTATTGTCATATGGAGAGGAAGAGTGAGTCTGTAAGAGTCCTGCCAGACTGTTGTTGTCTATACTGTATCAGTAAGTCTATAAGCCAAATAGTCACACGAACCTAAGAAACCAAAATAATAAACAAACTAGACCAATGACACACTCAAAACCAAAGATTTGAAGACCTCTAGCTAAGTAATGCTACATGGGACAACCATAACCCTAAAGGAGATCATAATTTTTGATTGCACTCTAGAACAACACACAGGTATTTTGTTCTGATCTTCTGCCAGAAGCAAACAGTTTGTCCTTCTCTGGAGCACTGGACACTTTATTATTACTATCATTTTTCAAAACAGTGACACCAGTGATATAACTTGTTAATAATGAACTAAATCAAAAACTAATTATTTTATATACAACTCAGAAAGTTGTATATATATATTAAAGTGCTCCAGTACCATGGACAAAAAATAGCACCCACACAGTCTCTTAACCCTTTGCCTACTGCTCTGCACTTGTTGGTGCACTTTCACAGTTTAAATAGGGCCCTCAGTGTCAAGCCATAAAAACACATTTGATTTCTAATAGTCTATTATAGCTCAGACAGAAAACCTGAAAGGCCTCAGTATTTGACTTAGATAAGTGTTTAAAGACCTGATTCTAATCAATTATGCAAGCATATCTATTCCCTCTGCTCCTTTCCAATCAAACAGCTAAATAAGCCATGGTCCAGATGGACCCTTTGCTCTAATTGGACAAATGGCTTGCTTAATTGATCATTGATTGATGATCAATACGAACATGTGTTCCTGTTCTTTACACGGCAACTGACTGAAAGCCAGCTATAAAATCAGCCACATAGTTTGACAGACGCCAATGGGTTCTCATCACCTCACTGTAGGAAAAAAAAAAAAAAGTGGCGCACAGGGGAGACACTGGAAGAAGTTGAAATGCTCATATCACTAAAAGGAATTGAACTAAGAAAATCAGTGCATCAATTTCAACCATGCTAGGACTAAAAAAGATGTGAGAGACAATGAGGGAATGGACTAAACATTAAATGCCACGTGGATGGAAGAAAAGCAGAGATAAAGGCAATGCACAAACTGCACTTAGTTTTGGAGAGCTCCTACATTTCGTTCCATCTCTCTTTGACACTCTGGATATGTATCACTTATCAGTCAAGACACCTGCTTAAAAGCGGGCAAGTGTGTCCACGCATACAGAGAAGGGGGTGTATCAACGACCATGCTGTCCCAACAGAATAGGGAGACGTCATTGTGGTTCCCTTTGATCTGCTGCTCATATATTCTCTTGAAAGGATCCTGGTAGAGAGAGACATGGAGACACACAGATATAGCAGACACTTCACCGAGGCATCAGTAGCCCTTCGCCCTCAGCCTCAGGTACCTATCCTTGCTCTGTTTCTGAGCCAGCTCTATTAAATATGAAACGCTAAGACAAAAGGAGTGAGTGAAAGGGGTGGGAGCGGGGGCCACAAAGGGTACCACTCAATGCCTTTGAAGAGGCACTGAGGCGAGGGGTGTCGTGAGCACAAATGTATGCACCTTGCACAAACACATGCACACACATACACCAACCACCAAAATGATGTGGGTGGATAGGATAGCAAATATCCACATTTGCATCTTGTGTTGTTTAGATCACGTCTCAAGATATATGACAAAAGGATCATCGTTAATGAAATTAGACCTAAAAGCCTTAATTAGAAGACAAAAATAGATGCATACATGTGTTTAGAGTGGTCTATGCGTTTTAATAGGCATTAAGGCAGCTGAGATTAAAGCATCTTTAAAGGTTGTAAGAGGATATGAGTTTTGATAGCAACGACAGATATTTTCCATGGCAACAAATGAATAAATTAACCAAATCTAACTGCACAATTTGTTTTACTCTTCAAAGCAGCTGGGGGCATACACTTGGCTTTCATTTGGAGACTTAATTGATCATGGTATTTTGTGTATGCCAGAACGTAAAGCTACAAGCCAAAGCAATTCCAATATAACATGTATTAACTTTGTTTATGTTGACTCACCTCATTTTGATAAGTATATGATTATGTAGTTACTAATTCTGAATAAAAACATAACCTTTTAATGTCAAGGTCTTCAATGCCTTTGCATGTATTTAAACTTCTAGTACATGCTCATATTGTTTGGTGTGTGATTTAGTCTGTTGTGGTTGCTAGGCAACATGATGACATGTAATGAAAGTTTTGTGGAAATAAATTAGATGTTATTGTTGTGAAATGAAAGTGATATGATGATTTTATAAGGTGTTATAGTTGGCTAAAAACTACAAATAGGTCATTTTAGCCTGTAGGTAGGTGGTTGCTAGTCAACAGAATGATGTCATAATATCTTACTTCTAACCTTCAGGGGTCTAAGATGTACCTGTGTGCCAATTTTGGTTGCTCACTCCTATTAATGTAGGAGGGGTTTGCAAACAAAGAGACTTTGTGTAATATATTAAGATTATGTAGACACTCAAGCTGAAAGTGTGAGATGGGATCTCCATCATGCTGAAAATTGTGAAGTTTCTTGTGAAAAACATTTTTATTCAGTGTGTATCACAGGATGTTTCAACAAACAAACCAGGACATTTACTGTGGCTGAAGATGACCTTTTATTATGTAACTGATAAAAGCTGATATAAGAATAGCAGCTTTTGGTATGTGATTTGTGCGTACTCTTTATATAGCCCATCCTATACTGAGAGATTGTTGTCTTTCAATGGCAGAACTACAACTCACCTCGAATGCAAAGTTATAGGGTACTAACGTATAAGTGCATGAAATTATTGCCTATATGACATTAATCCATCAACTTGACATGCAGTAACATGAGTGATAGTCTGTTCATTGTGTGGCGACAGTTGAGAGCCATAATGGAGCCATAAGCTCATACTTATGGTAATAATTTACACTGACTCAACAGCAAAAAGTCTGCAGTTTAATTTTGCAAACTCCCCCACAATTTTCAAATAAACAGCACTTGTAAAGGAAGGAGCATGACGCATGACGCAGACTGATAACTTCTCCTCTGAGCGTGTCTTAAACTAAATGACCCCTATCAGACAAACTTCAATGGGCTGTCTTTGGAAAACAATCAGCAATGTGCTCCTCCCTGACCTTTAGCGACTCAGCAGGCTCAGTCCAATCACAGAGTATTGACATTATCTACCACACGCCATTTATAACGTCGGCTACCACTCACCTCAAAGGTCCAGCTGAAATACCAGCACAGTCATGTTGTGTTTTGGCTGTGTTGAGTTTGATGGGGAAGGGTGGTAAGTGTGGGTCATTTAGGTAATTTTGTGGGCCCAGGGTGGTAATTAAAGTGACCGCTTCAAGTTTAACTTTATTTAACTTTGTTTTTTGTGTGTGTGTGTTTTTTTTTATAATCTGCTTGAACACATAAACACACATACTGATACCCTATAGCTTCATATGTAAGGCCAAAGTCTGCTGGACAGTCATATCAAACACCCTACAAAACTGCTCATCAACTACTCTAACAAAAAAACCATTGTCAAAATCTGGCCTTGACCCACTCTTTGACTTACCACAAAGGTGTCTGACTTTAGTCACCAGGTCCAATAAAAGCACCTCTTAGGCGTTGTCAATTTTGCTAGATTACCCATTTCATCCCCTTCTGGAGCAATCCATCACGGTAGGCCCAGCCAGGCTCCATTACCCCCATACAAGCTGTGAAATGGCCATTATGTGTGTGCAGGCATGTGGTGGGAATGGGCTTCTGTGTCGGTCGTCAGCCTTTACCAGCCAACAATGGGCCTCATATAGTGTTGAATACCCTGCTCAGACAAGTAAATTCAAATACAGTGAAATAACACTGATTCATGGAAGACGAACAAAAAATGACACAAAACAGCTGAATATAATGACACAGATCATAACATGTCACTGTATAGTTAGGTAACCATAAGTTGGATAAGCGGTTAAGAAGATGGATGGATGGATCCAGAGTGATGCTGAAAAACTAGTTAATGCATTTATTACTTCTAGGCTGGACTACTGTAATTCATTATTATCAGGCTGTCCTAAAAACTCCCTGAAAAGCCTTCAGTTGTTCCAAAATGCTGCAGCAAGAGTACTGACAGGAACTAGAAAGAGAGAGCATATTTCTCCCATATTGGCTTCTCTTCATTGGCTCCCTGTTAGATCCAGAATTGAATTTAAAATCCTTCTCCTCACATACACGGTCAGTCAGGCCCCATCTTATCTTAAAGACCTCATAGTACCATATCACCCCAGTAGAGCACTTTGCTCTCAGACTGCTGGCTTACTTGTGGTTCCCAAAAATATTTAAAAGTAGAATGGGAGGCAGAGCCTTCAGCTTTCAGACCCCTCTTATGTGGAACCAGCTCCCAGTTTGGATTTGGGAGACAGACACCCTCTCTATTTTTAAAATTAGGCTTAAAACTTTTCTTTTTGATAAAGTATATAGTTATGGCTGGATCAGGTGACCCTGCATCCTCCATTAGTTATGTTGCAGTAGGCCTAGGCTGCTGGGAGCTTCCCATGATGCACTGAGTGTTTCTCCTTCTCTCACCTCTTTTCATTCACTATGTGTTTATACAGCACTCTGCATTTAATCATGAGTTATTATTAATCTCTAGCTCTCCTCCACAGTGTGTCTTTTGTCCTGTCTTCCTCCCCTCACCCCCAACCGGTCGCGGCAGATGGCTGCCCCTCCCTGAGCCTGGTTCTGCTGGAGGTTTCTTCCTGTTAAAAGGGAGTTT
>VUQS01072774.1:0-11503 GCA_015108495.1 Heterochromis multidens
GTGTTCTTTTTGGTCAGCAGTGGTTTTCTCCTTGGAACTCTCCCATGGATGACATTTTTGTCCAGTCTCTTTCTTATTGTTGAATCATGAACTCTGACCTTAACTGAAACAAGTGAGGCCTGCAGTTCTTTAGATGTTGTTCTGGGTTCTTTTGTGACCTCCTGGATGAGTCGTTGATGCGTCCTTGGAGTAATTTTGGTAGGCCGGCCGCTCCTGGGAAGGTTCAGCACTGTTCCAAGTTTTCTCCATTTGTGGATAATGGCTCTCACTGTGGTTCACTGGAGTCCCAAAACCTTAGAAATGGCTTTGTAACCCTTTCCAGACTGATAGATGTCAATGACTTTGTTTCTTTAGATCGTGACATGATGTACTGCCTTTTGAGATCTTTTAGCCTACTTCACTTTGTCAGATAGGTTCTATTTAAGTGAGTTTGTGATTCAGCAGGTCTGGCAGTAATCAGGCCTGGGTATGGGTAGTGAAACTGAACTCAGCTTTCCAAAAAAATGTGGTTAATCACAATTAATTTATGATTTAACAAGGGGGCAATTACTTTTTCACACAGGGCCAGGTAGGTTTGGATAACTTTTTTCCCTTAATAAATGAAATCATCATTTAAAAACTGCATTTTGCATTTACTCAGGTTATCTTTGTCTAATATGAAAATTTGTTTGATGACCTGAAACATGTAAGGGTGACAAATTTACAAAAAACTAAGAAATCAGGATGTACACCACTGTACATCCTGGGCATGAATATCATGATAATTTTTAATGATTTCTTTGAACTGTTCTTGTTCCAGGTGATTGTAGAGCATAGGTCTAGAATCATTGTTCCCAGGCCTTTTGTTCCATTTGTCTCTCTCATTGAGAGAGAAAAAATGGGACAGGATCCCTTTTGCTACTCCAACTGCTAGTCAGCTTTCAGCCCTGCTAAAGCCCAAACTTAATCGTGTACCCATTTGATGTTATGTGGAGTGGAATGTAAAGCAAAATTAATTGAATAAATACATTTACACCTGCTTCAAGACAAAAAAATTTGTTTTTACAAAAACTGTGCTTATATAATAAAACAATCATTTTGTATTGTTCTTACAGTGAAAATTATTTTTGCATATGTAACCCTATAGCATTCTGCCAATTAATTGGTCAATAGGATACAGTGCTTTCACAACACCATATTCCAAAGGATAACTAGACATCAGAATTGTAGTTAAACAAAAACAGAAACTTTTGTGTGTGTAGAAGAAGCAGCTGGTTGTGGTCATCAAAGGTGACTGCTATCAGGAGACTGCTACTAAAAATTCTGTGCCACTGCTGGCTTCATGCCTGAAATCAAAATGCCATATGTAGGCAAGTGGCTCATGGTGTTGTGACATCCCTAATACTTTGAGAAAGATATTCTATTGCAATCCAAACCTGAAAGAATTCTATAAAATGGCCCATTTTAACAAAAACACAATGTAAATTGTCTAAGACTAATGTTTGTCACAGAATTTACATTTTTGGATTACAGCCTAATAAGACCTGTTGCATATGGGGACTAACTCTTGAGATTTCCTGTATGAAACAAGAAATCCGGAGAGTGTGAGTTCTTGTGAGTATTTAGAAGTTATTTGGTAGCCAACGTTCAACTGTCATTTGGAATGAGATCAAGAGGACATCAAGTGAGATTAATACTGAAAAACAAAAATAATAAACTTGACAAGAACAATATTTTCTACATATTTACTAAATGCTAGTAAGACCTGATAAATTTACGTTTAAAAGAGTACTTCAAGAGTCAGTCATATATGATTAATAAACCCATATACTGGGCCAAATTTAAGGATAAACAAGCTACTTTAAACCACACATGGTACACATAGGTGCAACCATACACAGACAGTATGCTTAGAGAAATGTAGCCACAGTTATAGAACTGCAAAAATATCTGTCTTAGACTACAGAGGCAAAGCAGAAGACAAAAAGGTGCAGAAGTGAATCAGTGAACTCACCACACACTAGGACTATGGACTGTGAGTGCAGAATATCCTCAAGACATTTCCATCTATTTTGCAATTTTGAAGTTAGGTCCTGCTTTAAAAATATGGACAAACGTACTGGGCCACCTACACATTACACCTACAGGAGCTACTAAGCCATGGAAGCCCATGCCATGAAGCTCCCGGCACACAGTTTTTGTGTTGTTATTACCAGAGGAGGTTTGGAGGTCTGAAGTTATTGAGTCAGCAGAGTGCTGGTGACTTTTACGCAGTATGCCTCTCAGCACTCAGTGACCCTGCTCTTGTCTGACACTGCGTGGCTGAGTTGCTGTGGCTCCTAAATGCTTCAAATTTGCAAAAGAAACTTCACAAACTGACTTGTTGAAACGGTGGCATCCTATTACAGCACCATGCTCGAAGTCAGTGAGCTTATTAGAATGACTCATTCTTTCATTAATATTAGTAAATGCAGAATGGGTGGCTAGGTGCTTGATTTTATACACCTGTGGCAATGGGACTAAAAACACCTGAACTAATACTTTTGTCCATATAGTGTAGCTGCACAAACTGATAAATGACCTAATGATACAGACACCCTCTCTACTTTTAAGATTAGGCTTAAAACTTTCCTTTTTGATAAAGCATATAGTTAGGGCTGGATCAGGTGACCCTGAATCCTCCCTTAGTTATGCTGCAATAGGCCTAGGCTGCTGGGGGCTTCACATGATGCACTGAGTTTTTCTCCTTTTCTCACCTCTTTTCCCTCACCATGTGTTTTTACACCACTCTGTATTCAATCATGAGTTATTAATCATCTCTGGCTCTCTTCCACAGTGTGTTTGTGTCCTGTCTTCCTCCCCTCACCCCCAAGCGGTCACGGCAGATGACTGCCCCTCCCTGAGCCTGGTTCTGTTGGAGGTTTCTTCCTATTAAAAGGGAAATTACTCCTTCCCACTGTCGCCAAGTGCTTGCTCACAGGAGATCGTCTGATTGTTGGGTTTTTTTCTGTATTATTGTAGGTTCTTTACCTTACAATATAAAGCGCCTTAAGGGCGACTGTTGTTGTGATTTGGTGCTATATAAATAAAATTGAATTGAATTGAATTGAAAAGTGCTATATAAGAGCCAGTCCATTTATCAAACTGTATGGCTAACTTTATTTAACATATAGTTCTGGAAGTGTATCAGTAGAATTTAGCTAAAGGGTCACAGTGACTTTTTTGGATGGGTCTGGGTTCCCAAGGCCTATCCTTAATGCTGAGGATGACTAAAAAGATAAAATAGGGTGTTGAATGGTGTTTTAATATCAAGGGAATTTTATTTTAATGGCCACAATAATAATTATAAATCAAGCTACTGAGGCAGTAGCTTGATTTATGCTACTGCCACAGTAGCTCAGGATAGTAATATTATATATCTATATATATATATATATATATATATATATATATATATATATGATAGATAGATAGAGAGAGAGAGGTAGAGAGAGAGATATGTGCTTTTATATTTGTGAGCTTTTATTTCGAAGGACACACTTTGTTCAGAGTTTCTTTTTTCAAGCTGAAATAAAGTGTAGACACTGTGTATAAATCACCAAGCCTCTGCATGAAAGAGGCAGCTAAAAAATTAGTTGAATTTTAATATTTATGAGATTTTATTTTGAAAGTCCATAAAATCCAGCATCATTTACAATAATTTACATCATTTTCAACATCATTTTTTCAAATGATGTTGAAAATATGTCAAACTTCCTGTAACATCTGTCAGTCATTTCAACTTTGAATAACATTTGTATGGCTTGACTATGAAGGTGTTGTTCATATAATTAATAACATCTGATGAATCAACATAAATCTGATGAATAATAAATAGTGTGCCCCAGTGCCTTAATTCTGTTGCTTTGGCACACTCAATAAAAACAATAATAATAATATTACAAAGAAGAACACAAACCAGAAGAAGAAGAAGAAGAAGAAGAAGAAATCTGAAAAATAATATATAGTGTGTTTCAAAGCTTTTGCATTGGAATACTCCGTGAAAAATGTTTATTGATAGGCCAGAAGCCAGTGTTTTCGAGAAGGCCTCATTCAGGATTGACAGTGGGTTCTGGGCCTGGCAGATCCCCCTAGCACGTATGAGAGAGGATGACAAAGAAAGAAAGAGGGAGGCTTGGGTACTTATAGGCATTTGTACTGTTGACATTAAACAGGAAGTGGAATGTTTCAGGTGTGGCCCTGCTCCTGAACTTCAGTTCAATAAGGAGAGATCATTTAGAAGAATTGAACATGATTTAATGAAATACAGAATTTAATTAAGCTATTTGGCAATTAGATCCAATGACACATCATAGCAGAACGGAATGACAGCATTGATAGGAATTAGGACAGGACCCCTGGAGTCTAGATGATGGTGGTGGTGAAGATGAATATAGAGGCTTAAATGGTGCTCTGACTGACCAGGGTGAGGCAGTGATGGGGAGGAGGCAGGTTGCATGATTGGGAATCTGAAAGATAGAACGAGAGAAGAGCACTGAGACTAAAAGCATGAAGAATGGAAGCTGATTGGCTCAGAGAAGGCGGACAAGAAAATGACTGGACTAGTGCAATAATGTCAGCATTGAGATTGACAGTGCGGGAAAGTGGAAGTGATGTAAAAAATAGACTAGCAGCCAAACACTCAGGAAAGCAGGCAATTCAATTCAATTCAGTTTTATTTATATAGCGCCAAATCACAACAACAGTCGCCTAAAGGTGCTTTATATTGGAAGTTAAAGACCCTACAATAATACAGAGAAAAGATGGCAGGCAAGAAAGCAGATGAGTGATTACAGATCTTCCTTATTATGCATAAGCTTCATATAAATTATCTACAATTATGAATAGTGAATTAAATTACTGCTGTGATGGATATAATAGACAGGATCCATCCTCTCACTTTGGAGAGGACATGAATCCTGTGAGTAACCCTGTGAAGCTGCAGGTGTTTTAAAAATGTCAGAGGAAAGACTCATACAAACAGCTGTAAGCAACACATTTCAGTTCTCAACATTTTGTCAAATTTGGCTAAATTTATTGTTGAGTCTCAGTTGTAACCTCTTGTCTCCCTGTATTTATTTGCACTTCTGGCAACTTTAACATGTGAACATTTTTTTTGCAACATCTTTTTAGATGGTTCTCTGAGGTAAATTTCTGGGTCACAGGCAGCACAATGGAAGAGAGAGAGAGAAGAACTAGAAAATGTGCAAAAAGAGAAAAGCCCACGCACTTACATAGCTCAGCTGGCATAACACTGTATGTTCTGCACAGGATCAAAGACCAACCAACAGAAAGTACAGCTAAATATATCTGTGTGTCAGGAACATGTTCTCATTTGACAGTGGCCAGTGTCAGGTTCAGTGTCTCAATGTGGCTCACACTGATACTATACTATAAATTTATTTAGAGCAAACACACACATTACATTGGTTTTCATTTACTCTGTGACCTAAACCTAACCCAAAACCTACTCTTCACACAAAAATTTGATGATTTCATTATTTATTATGTTGAAAGGTCACATTTACACAATGTGAGTGTAAAAATATTTACTTTTCAGAGCATGAGTGTACACATGAGCATGCACACACAGACACATACATGCACACACACTCTGTTCCTTTTACTTACCCGCATTTGTCTATTTCAGCTCCAGATTCCATATTTTTCTTGAGGCATTTTAAAATTGTTGATACCCATCACTGATTCCAACAAAAAGAACAAAAATGATTTCAAGCATGGAATGAATTAAAATTAACAGTAATATGCTCTTTTTTGTCTTTCTTGCTCATCTTTGTTGGTTTGCTGCTGCTTTAAGCCCCCTTCACACTCTCTCGCTCTTCCTTTCTCACTCTGTCTTTTCCCTCCCTCTCTGTGCCAGATTCATGCAATACAGATTTTCTCATTTAATATAGTAAGTAATCTCCTCCATGCCCCTCCCTTCAACTAATTCAAGCTCATTTTTTCTTATAGGTTTAGCTCCTTACTCTCCTCCCCTCACCCCCTTTTGGGCATCTGTCACTTTTGTTTTTCCAGACATCTCAATGAATCTGTGCATCTGCAGTATAGTGGATGGTGGGGAATTATTATTATTATTATTATTATTATTATTATTATTATTATTATTATTCAACAGGATGCAAAAGTAGCAGGACACTTGTATTTGGTAAATATTACACTTATTACCTCCTTATGGTTTAACATAATGGTAGATTTAGTATTTCCATCCAAAACCTTATACAATTTTCCTATATACTGTTATAAGATATCCATTGCAGGAAATACCAAGGATAAGTGTCTCAATGCACCACTGATTATTTGTATGCCTGAATACATTCAGTATGTACATATATTTATTCAAAAAAGTTCAACTTGGTAGATGTGTTCTTGATTGAATTTCTGATTAACTGAATTCAATTCAACTCAATTTTATTTATATAGTGCCAAATCACCACAACAGTTGCCTCAAGGTGCTTTATATTGTAAGGTAAAGGCCCTGATGATGAAAATGGTAATGCTAATAATACAGAAAACCCCCCAAAATCAGACGACCCCCTATGAGCAAGCACTTGATGACAGTGGGAAGGAAAAACTCCTTTTTAACAGGAAGAAACCTCTGGCAGAACCAAGCTCAGGGAGGGGCAGCCATCTGCCACGACCGATTGGGGGTGAGGGGATGGAGACAGGACAAAAGACACACTGTGAAGGAGAGCCAGAGATTAATACTAAAGCAAACTGAAACTGAAACTGAAGCAAATAATGACTGTAATATTCACCAAATAGATGTTTGCTGCTACAAGACAATAGACTGCCAGTCAAAAATTTGGACATCCATGCCCAAACTTTTGACTGTTACTGTATATGAATGGAAACTTTTGCCTGAACTTTAAAACTGGTCCACTGAGGCAGAGGAGGTTGCTCCTCCTCTATTTTTTAATCACATTAAACTGGGTAAAATACGTCTTTACCAAATCTCAGTGTCATTATAAAAATTATTATTTCTTTTTAGGAAATTCTTACTTAATGTCTAAACAGTGACTTCTGCAGGCAAGAGATTTCAGTTCAGTCTGTGTTGACGTATGGTTCAGAGAAGAACAGCAAGGTGGGAACTCACATATCAATTTAATGGACTTTATTTTCTTTTCTCATGATGTTGCCTTAGTCCAATACATTCTCTGCCACTGAGTAGCTTGTTATAACACACAAAATACTTTTAAACATAACAATAAAAATTCACATTTTATTTCAGCCCTTTAAAGAAACAATAAAAATAATACACAACTAAGTAGTACATCTAGCTGGAGGTCAATTTATGTCTCCCCCAGCACAACTGTAATTTTGAGCCATTTTTCAACCAAGACTAGAAGTCAAGAGAAGACAGTGGACCTATAAAATGAAATTAAGGGCCAGTAAGTGTGCTATATTGCTTGTCTATACATTTGGAATATTTGAGCTTCATAAGAATTTAGCAAATGTGTAAATTCATTTTTCACATAATTTTAATTCACCTTTTTAACCTTGAGGTTTGTGCTTGTAAAATATATTTTTCTACTCAGCTCTGTTTGGAGGTTTTATTCTCCAACAGTTATACATGAATCAGTTAACCTGCTTTACAGATTGACAGTGCCAATCATTTCATGGTCAGAAATATATCAGCCTTGCTTCTACCTATCTCTCTTAGAAAAAACCATTAGAGAATCATAGAACTTGTGTCAGGATCCCCTGTCCTCCTCGGTTGATCGGCACACTAGCACAACAGTTAGACATCCTGCTGATTGCCCTCTCCAAATCATTGCAGGTAACCGCACTTAATGGCAAGAAACTCCCCGATATCACTCAGACCAAACCCATCTCTCTCACACTCTCTGGCAACCACACTGAAGAAATTAGTTTATATCTGTTCGAGGCTCCACTAACACCACTGGTCCTTGGTCATCCATGGCTCAGTACTCACAACCCCAATATCGATTGGAAACAGAACTGTGTCACGGGCTGGAGCCCACATTGCCATCTCCAGTGTCTGAAATCTGCTTCACTAGACTTGAGCATTGACCCTTTGTCTCCCCTTCCAGAACCACCTGACCTGTCTTCGGTGCCACCGGTTTACCATGATCTTGCTGAAGTTTTCCGTAAAGACCTTGCCCTATCTCTCCCACCTCATAGACCCTATGACTGCACCATAGACCTGCTTCCCGGTGCCCCGCTGCCCACTAGCCGCCTTTACAGTCTGTCAAAACCTGGACGCGAGGTCATGGAGAAATATATCACTGACTCATTAGCTGCCGGCATCATTCGACCCTCTTCCTCTCCCCTAGGTGCGGGATTCTTTTTCATCGAAAAGAAAGACAAGACGTTGAGACCCTGTATAGATTTCCGTGGACTAAATCAGATTACTGTCAAAAACAAATATCCACTGCCATTACTCTCCTCTGCTTTTGAGTTGTTGCAGGGGGCCACCATCTTCAGTAAGCTGGACCTACGCAATGCATATCATCTGGTGAGAATTAGGGAGGAAGATGAGTGGAAAACGGCTTTCAATACACACCTAGGTCACTTTAAGGATTTGGTGATGCCATTTGGATTAACTAACACCCCCGCTGTGTTTCAGGCCCTAGTAAACGAGATTTCATTAACCATTTTGTTTTTCTCTATTTAGATGATATCCTGATATTCTCCCGGTCTCTCCAGGAGCATGAGTCTCATGTGCGACAGGTCCTACAGCACCTCCTAGAGAACAGGTTATTTGTAAAAGGAGAAAAATGTGAGTTTCATGTCGACTCTGTTTCTTTTCTGGGCTTCACTGCAGAGAAAGGACAACTCAAGCCAGACTCTGCCAAGGTCCAAGCTGTGGTGGACTGGCCCATACCACCCAACCGCACACAGCTGCAACGCTTTCTTGGTTTCGCCAATTTCTATCGCAGATTTATCCGAGACTTCAGTAAGATTGCTCTTCCTCTAACACATCTCACTTCCCCAAAGGTAACCTTCTGGAATTCTTCTGCTCAATCTGCCTTTGACCACCTCAAGCGGCGTTTTATTGCGGCACCCATGCTGAGCCAACCAGACCTCTCTCTCCAGTTCATCGTGGAGGTGGACGCGTCCGATTCTGGCATAGGAGCAGTTCTCTCCCAACAACAGGAAGGTAAACTACGCCCATGTGCCTTTTTCTCCCATCGTCTTTCCCCTGCAGAACGCAACTACGATGTCGGAGATCATGAGTTACTGGCCATCAAGCTCGCCCTCGAGGAATGGAGACATTGGTTGGAGGGAGCGGAGCACACTTTCATCGTCTGAACAGACCATAAGAACCTGGCATATCTTCAGTCGGCCAAACGCCTCAACGCTCGACAAGCCAGGTGGGCTCTATTTTTCACTCGCTTTAACTTTACCATTACCTACAGGCCCGGATCATGCAACGTCAAGCCCGATGCTCTCTCCCGTCAATTCACCACATCCGAGGATTCCTCCAATGACTCAACCATTCTCCCTCTGTCGTGCGTTGTTGGCACACTCACCTGGGAGATCGAGTCAGCCATCTATGAAGCCCAACAAATTGAACCTGATCCCGGAGACAGACCTCCTGGTCGCCTCTACGTTCCCTCATCAGTCCGATCCAAAGTCATCCATTGGACCCACACTGCCAGATTCACCTGCCATCCCGGAATTAACCGAACCATAACCTTCCTTCAATGTCAGTTCTGGTGGCCCTCTCTCTCCAGGGATGTGCGTGAGTACGTGTCTGCATGTTCAGTTTGTGCATGAAACAAGTCTTCCAACTCTCCTCCCACAGGACTCCTTAGACCACTCCCAACCCCAGGTCGCCCGTGGTCCCACATAGTCCTCGACTTCGTCACCGGTCTACCACTCTTGGCAGGAAATACCGTCATACTCACCATTGTTGACCACTTCTCCAAGGCCGCCCACTTTGTGGCCCTGCTGAAACTTCCCTCAGCGCTGGAGACCACTCAACTGCTCACCACTCATGTATTCCGGCTTCATGGCATCCCGTTGGATATTTTCTCCGACCACAGTTCACCTCCCGGGCCTGGCGGGAGTTCTGCACTGCGCTTGGCGCCAAGGTTAGTCTATCCTCCGGCTTCCACCCACAGACTAATGGCCAGTCCGAGCGCGCCAACCAGGAGCTTGAGGCCGCACTGTGTCATCAAATCAATCCACCTGGAGCTCCCAACTAGCCTGGGTTGAGTATGCACACAACACCATGACTTCCTCTGCCACCGGTCTGTCTCCTTTCGAGTCTTCTCTGGGATACCAACCACCTCTCTTCCCATCCGTTGAAGGTGAGCTTTCTGTTCCGTTCATCCAACATCATCTCCACAGGTGTTGTCGCTCCTGGAGGGCCACCCGGACAGCTCTGCTTAGGACAGTAGAACAGAATAAGCATCAGGCAGACTGTAACAGGATCCTCGCACCCTCCTATCATCCCAGTCAAAAGGTTTGGCTGTCCACACGTTTTGTTCCTCTCCATTCTGAATCGAAAAAACTATCACCCAAATTCATTGGACCCTTTGAAATAGACTCTGTGATTAATCTTGTTTCCGTCCGTCTGAAGCTCCCTCAAAACATGAGAATTCACAACGTTTTCCATGTCTCTCAATTGAAGCCTGTTGTCTCTAGTCCTTTGAACAGTGACAGGATAAATAAGTGACAAGATAAGTATGAGAATTCATTAGTTGACAGGTGCTGAGAGGTGATGGTAAATGGAGTGATAAAGTGCAGGGGAAAAAATCAAGCTGGCATCATAACTGAACTTCTGTTAATCTATACGTATTTAACAGATTATGGGGTCATCTAGGATGATTGGGTTTTGACATTTTACACTAAATACTACTTCACAATAGGTTTAGACTAATAAAGCAAAAAATCAACCCCTTAAATGAAATGGTCAACAGGAAGGTCAGAAGTTTAAAGACAACATGAAGTTGTCAGGATCCCCTGTCCTCCTTGGTTGATCTCTCTAGTTTGTCTTCTCTCTGTCTCTCTCTTGTGTGTTTCTCTCTCTCCTCTACTCTGTCTGCTGCATCTGAGCCTGTGGGCGGGAACTCCGAGAGGAGTCCCGCCTCGGGCTTTCCACACCTGAAGTAATCAACCACCTGCTCCTGAGGACCTCATCTGCAGCCACTACTTAAGGTAGTGGCTGGCAGTCACTCGTCACTGGATCGTTGAGCTAACTAGTTAGTGCAACTCTGGTTTACAAGTGCTTTAGATTCTCTGCCCTGCTCTTGTTTTTTGCCGTGTGTTCCCTCTGCGCAGGTTTCTGACGAGCTGTTCCTGGTGTGTGGTGAGCCAATCTGAGTGAGAGAGAGAGTTTATGTGTGTTTTGGATCTGGATGCGTGGATACCCTGACCTCCCCTTGTACCCTGTGATTCTGATTCTTCTTGTTACCGTGCCTTGTACATTTGAACGTTTTACTGTAAATAAACTGGACTGCTTATTGGGATTTTAGACTGCGCCTGAGTTCTATCC
>VUQS01072780.1:0-12487 GCA_015108495.1 Heterochromis multidens
AATATAAGTAAATTACAGCATATGGACACATATTTGTTTGCAAAAGTTTGGGTAAATTTTGAGTGAAAATAGGTAAATACATCCGCTCCAGCAGAGAGGTAATAAATATAAAATGTTCAATGTTATCTGCATGTTGTAAGAGAATAAAAACAGGATTTTGATTTTAATATTAAACTGTTACTTTACTTTTACCATTTTACCAACTTGAAACAATATTTGTTTAATTGTTTTCCACTTTTAAAGTATGAATATTTTCTTCATACATTAGACTCTAAGTGACTTGTTATTAGAACTTACTCAGGTAAAAAAAAAAAAATAGTCAAAGCAGCCAACTGAGGATCTGAAAATGCTTGATGAGGCTATAAAAACATATCAAAGCAATCAACTTGCAGGACATTTTTTTTATTCTTCCATAAGTTAAACATTCTGTAAAGATTATTACTTACTGTTGCACATCAAAGACCTCCAGCCTCTCAAACCACGGCCACATCATGTAGTCGATCATTGTTATAGAATCACCACCGAAGAACTTGGTCTTCTTGTTAACGAGGGCCTAGAAATTGAACCAGGTATAGTCATTAAAGATAATCTTAATCATTTTAATAATCATAACCTTTGATTAGTGATTATGATTCACAGGCAAAGTTGCGCTCACACTCATTCACACACAGTCTATCACATGTTGGGTGAATGTAAACCAGAGGCCTCAAATGTGCCACCTACCTCATTTAATTTGGCAAGCTTTTCTTTCAGTTCAGCTTCCAGTCCTGAAACATCCTCACCATTCTTTCTCCCTGATGAGATCTTGTAGAAATATGGTATTACCTGTAGAAAACATTGACATTAATATGATTAATAAGGTTATTTGGTGATGGTAAAACAAAAAAAAAGGATTTATATGCAAGTCTTCATGTGACCTACTTTGGAAAAATACTCTAGTATCATCTTTTGTTGGGCTTTAGCAAAGGGAGAGGAAGGAAGCAGCTTCTTTTCAGGGTAAACTTCATCCAGGTATTCACAGGTGATGGGTGACTCATATATCACCTCACCAGCAGGCGTCTCCAGTGCCGGGACAAGACCAAATGGATTCTTCTTAAGGTACCACTCTGGTTTGTCTTTCAGGTGGATGTTTACAGTTTCATGCCTTAAACACAAAAGCAGGTTATACATGTTTGTTTAAGCAAAGATTAAAGGATTGTCATGATTTTTCATTTGTAAAGTAAAGCAGAATAAAAAGTATCCTTACTTTATTCCTTTGGCTTTCAGCACTAGTCTGGCCCTCTGGGCAAAAGGGCAGAACCTCATGCTGTAAACTCTGATGTGGCCTTTAGGGACTGGGCCAGGTGCAGCGCTACCTGAGGGGAAAAGTTTCATCCATGAGAAAAAGCAACAAGGAGAGCAGGTTAACTTGTGTTCCCTGCCAGTAATGCAACATTTTCAAACTTTAACTTATTTTAACATATGCATTATGCTTCCTATGGAATATTACAGCCATATATGGTTATAATATTCCATGGGAAGCATAATGCATTACAGTTACTTACAAAATGTACACAAATCACAGGTCAGTAGTGGAGCCTAAAGAGAGAGTGTGTAAAGACTCCACTATTATTGTACAGTACTGTTAATTTAAAGTAATTTTATAATTGTAAGTCTGGAATATGTTGTGCTTCCACATCAGCATATTGTCTTTGTACTTTTTTCAATTAAATGTAAGGATTTTAAATCAGTGCATTGTGTTCTTATTTACATTTTACACAACATCCCAAATTTTATTTTCAGGGAAGTCACTGCTAGTTCAGTCTTTAAAAAAGTGCCATTTATAAAGGAATAATTACCTGGACCATTTGCAGTTATCTGCTTTTAAACTGGCAATAAGAGCGTACCTAATGCATGACTTGCAAAATGTCGCTCTCTTCATATACAAAATCTTCATCACAAGTCAGATCAGGGCGGAAGAAGACAACTTACTGCATTTCAGCTCGATAAGCAGCCTTCAGTTAACTGAGTAATGTCTTAAAGTCTTACCTTTAGTGAGACACTTTTCAGCAGACATGTTGGTTGAAGTACTGAATAAATGAATGGCGTTGGCACGAAAAGGAGACGAGTTGTAACCGACTGATCACAGACTGCTGTTAGTGAACAGTCCAGCTGAAGTTTTTCATTTATACACTAATGGGCGTGTTCCTGAAGTCTGCCATGTTGTTCTCAGAGAGAAGAGGCTTTTTCCTGGAAAGCTGTTGAAACAAGCCATACTTGTTCCCTCTTTTTCTAATTGTACTGTCATGAACTTTAACACTTGAAATGCTAACTGAAGCCTGCAGAGTCTGAGATGTAGCGCTTAAAGAAAAAAAAACAGAGTCCTATGAAAGCTTTCTTCTTCACGTGACTATATGTAGCTTATTTTTAGTAATATTTTGTTTGACTTCTGTGTAATTTGTATGCACCTTTTTGATATTAGATTATTTTAGGCTATTCCCTGCAGATGGATACAAAATGTGTGTATAATTAAATGTTTTGCTACACGTGGGAAAAACGTGTCTAATGAACGTCCTGAACTTGGAACTGAAGTGTGTTTGCATAGGCTAAGATAACAATCTTAGAAAGAATTCCTTGAATAATCTATTTGAAAACAGGAATTTAAATCTCATGAGTATTTATTTACATTTGATTTATGCATTAGTAAGTGAAGCTGTTCAGTAGCCTACTTTCGATAAAGTATGTCTTATCTTATTTCTTATCAATTTGCAGTAAAGAGAAACCACTGAGTATCCACTGTGAGAGGCGGTGCCCTCCTAATTCAGTCATATAAAGGTCATTATATGATAGAATGTACTCATGTTAACAATTAATCAGTCTACTTTTACATTTAAAACTGTCAGGAGAGACTTTGTAATACTTACTCATAATGACTTTGCAAATACGTCGCTCCTTTCCTTTACATAGCCTATAACATAAACATGACTAGTCATGACTTTGCAAAAATGCTGCCCCTTTGTTTCCTTCTGACATCCTCACTGTAAGTCATGACTTTGCAAAAATGCTGCCCCTTTATTTCCAGAAGTCACTACTTTAAGCCTTTTCTAAAGCCTTGGTTTTTATTGAGTTGTTGTGAAGAAAGGCTGTCATGATGACTGATGGATCTCCAGCCCTCAGGTTCATGTCACCTTCTTTTTCTTCCTAAGCCATTTAGAATCAACTCTGCTTAGTTTGCCATAAAATAAGGAGGGTACAGGCCTCACCTGGCCACAAAACTGCCTGTCGGAAAATTGTCTAAAAATGAATATGAATAAAAATGGCTGTAATTACTTAACATTTAATGCAATCCATTTGTAAAATATCTTCCATATCATTCAATAATTCCCACAGGAATAATGCACAGCCCTGTAGTCCTTTTACAACATTAGCTTTAAGAGAAGGCCATCCAATAATTTTATTCACATTTGTAGCTCTGATCTTTACTTCATTCCCAAAAATGTCTTTGGAGGGGGCTTTCTCTACAGCACAGCCTCTTTCTGGAGTCAAGTGTTGGTAGCTGGGTCCTAGTCAACTGTTTCAGGTAGTGTGAACAGTCTCCTCTGTTTTAGCTTTCACACAGGAATCAAAAGCTCTAATAAAAGAGATGAATTGCAGAGGATCTCCATCAAAAATAGGAATTTCTCAGTGTGGTAGACACTGAGAGTTCGGAGAGTCTGTACAAGTGTGGATATTTCATTTTTCTTTTGCAACACATCACCCAGTAACTGATGATTGCTTTGTACAGGTGCAACTTGTTGACCATCGGGATTTGAATCTGACCTTTGTTGTTCTGTTTCACCACTTGAAACTTTTCTTATTAGCCCCGTTTTAAATCTCATGTTGGTCTGTTTTCTTTGTTCTCTTCACTGTTAATTTGTCTGTCTGTTAACTCGTTACTGTCTGCTAAGTAAATATTTCTGCTGGGTCCTTTTGTGGTTGGTGCTTTTCAGCATGAGGACTGAATGTTGTTCAGTTGTCCTTTTTTGAAATATGATTCATCCACAGACGATTGTGCAAACTGCACAGCCTGAATACTGGCTTCTATCGTCAAAGCAGTGCATTGGATTGTAAGTCTAAATCTGTGTGCACACCTTCATGGCCACGCCTATGCATACCCGTATTGTGACATAACGGTGCCCTCCGTGGTTCACCCGCAGCACCTGCAGCTACATTGCAATCCAGGAAAAAGTGAACGCAGGAGTGTCTAACAGAAATCCAACGTTGTCATAAACTAATTTTTTTTTTTTTTTTAACTTACTGTATTGAGCAAATTGACCAAATTGATTGCTGCGGGACGATTGTTACGGCTGATTTGGTCTTGCAGTGAATCTTTGCCTCCAGGGCAAAAGAAAATACAGAAAAAAATTCACGGTGTTTTCACTAACCATTGTTTGTTTTGTTTTTTTTTCTTGCAAATAAAGGTTCATCCAATTTTTTTTCCCATGCAGAAATATAAACAAAAACAATACAGTCCAACATGATTCAGCACTGTTAAAAACCTGAGAGCTACGCCTGTATCAGGTGAACCTCTCAGCTAAATGACACCAGTCTGATTACCAGCATCAGTGTACCCCCTAGTGGTGGCAGATTTTTATCACACTTTGCTCCAACTGTAATTACTAATAGAGGGTACAGTACAGCAGTTATTTCAGCTGTGGCTGATATCCCTTGTAGCCTTGTAGCTGTAATTGTAGAATTCCAATAGCATGGAAGGATGGTTACCACCTTTGGCACAGGCACTGCCTCACCCATTCATTAATTTTATTCTTATCTTCAAAGGAGCGGCGGTGGAAGTTTAGAACTCAGGTATGTTACTGATACAGTCACACCAACAGTCATATAAAAGAAAGTTTCCACAGCAGGTGCTCCATGCACTGTGAACATTTTGTGAATTTTGTCCCACTCTTCTTTACAGCATTGCTTCAGTTCATTGAGGTTTGCGGGCATTTGTTTATGCACATCTTTTTTAAGTTCCCACCACAGCATTTCAATCAGGTGGATGTCTGGACTTTGGGCCACTGCAACACGTTGATTTTTTTCTTTTTCAGCCATTCTGTTGTAGATTTGCTGCTGTGCTTGGGATCACTGTCCTGTTGCATGACCCACTTTGGACTAAATTTTAGCTGTCAGACAGATGGACTCACATTTGACTCTAGAATACTTTGGTATACAGAGTTTACAGTCAACTCAATGACTGCAAGGTGCCCAGGAAATGTGGCTGCAAAACAAGCCCAAATCATCACCCCTTCACCACCGTGTTTGGTATTAGGTGTTTATGCTGCTATTCTGTGTGTGTTTTTTACCAAATTCTGCGGATTATGGCCAAACATCTTTATTTTGGTCTTGTCTGTCCAAAGGACATTCAAATGCAACTTTGCAAACCTAAGCCGTGCTATGTTCTTTTTAGAGAGAAGAAGCTTTCTCCTGCAATCCTTCCAAACAAGCCATTCTTGTTCAGTCTCTTTATAATTATACTTTAATCTTTAACATGCTAACTGAGGCCTGTAGAGTCTGAGATGTAGCTCTTGGGTTTCTTGCAGTTTCTCTGAGCATTGCATAGTCTGACCTTGGGGGTGAATTTGCTGGGACTTTAACACACTGCAACAATCTTCAGCGGACTGAACAAACACCTGAATGCTCCAGTCCAGCAAACACTTGTGTTTTACTTTGTGAAAAGTGTGTTTGCATTGGCTAAGATAACAATCCTAGAAAGAATTCCTTGAATAATCTATTTGGACACAGAACTTTAAATCTCATGAGTATTTTTAAAATTTGATTTATGCAATAGTTAATGAAGCTGCTCAGTAGCCTACTTTCGATAAAGTATTTCTTCTCTTATTTCTTATCCATTTGCAGTAAAGAGAAACCACTGTGAGTATCCACTGTGAGAGGCGGTGCCCTCCTAATTCAGTCATATAAAGGTCATTATTTATATGACAGATAGTACTAATTTTAACAATGAATGAACTGGTCTACTTTTACCATTAAAACTGCCAGGAGAGACTATGTAATGGATCTCCTGCAGTTTAACATGTCACCGTCTTTTGCTTCATAAGCCAGCTATTTGGAATCAACTCCAGATTTTTTTTCTGCTTAGTTTGTCATGAAATAAGGAGGGTACAGGCCTCACCTGGCCACGAAACTGCCTGTCAGAAAATTGTCTTAAAAAATTGATGTAAATACAGTTTATGCAAAACATTTGTTAAACTCCTTTAATTAAAGCTGAAAGTCTGCTCTTCGATCACATGTTGATTTTTTTTACTCACCAAACCTTATTAGAAACAGGTTGTATTTGATCTTCTTTTTCAGATCAGCCACAGTCAAACAGCCAAAAGCTGTGCATTAGTGGCAGAAAACTAAGCCCGGTATGTTCTATTTTTTATGATTGTTTCTGTCATTTTATCATCTTGTGAAAAAGGGTGTAAAATTTTGTGATCTATTTACAATTAATAAAAAACATTATTAAAATACACAGCTTTGAAGGGAAGCACTAATGAATTTCATTGAATTTGTTTCCTGTTACGGACACTGCAGAATGGTTGTTACAATTAGAAAATAAATGAAAGTTTACTGAACATCAATTTATTTGTACTTTTAAAATCACATATTTTTAAATCTGACATATAACTGAGTAAAACATATCAAAATGTTTCTCAGTTATGCATATTACTGTGTTGCATATAAGCCCTATGATGTATATCATTTACTGGACACTTCAGCATGCAACATGCTACACCAAACTCGTCCCACAAAGCTGTAACAAAATTTATCCTTACACCTAAACCAATATTACATGCATGGAAAAGAATAGAAGTTATAAATAATTACGTATGGTAAAGTAATGTTTACATTTGCTGTTGCATCACTGAAGTTATGCACTGTTACGGACTCTACACAATTTTTGGACAAAGTTGACAACTTCACTTATACTGACAAGAAGAAAAATTATTATAGTCAAGTGATCTTCATGCATGCTCTAAATAATATATTCATATAATAAAAATATATTCTTACTAATTACAAGCCTTGTATTTTATTCTCTTTGTCATATCACTGTTTTGTCTTCCTTTTCCAGGCTAAATAGGTTTCGGTAACAGGGTTGGAATTATGTTGTGGGACACAACTTGCAGTGCATAATTACTGTTTTTTAAAATATGTTGATCTTGAATAAATTGGTTTAACAATTACAAGAGACATGTATCTACAAAATCAAAACAAACATTTTCAGGAGATGTTGGGACTTGTATGAGGAGTACACATCGTACTTATCAAATGGAGGTTTACATCACAGCCTAGATGAAAGTTTAAAAGCACTCAGCGTCTGAACTATTTCAGACAGATATATCAGACATGTCATTCAGTGATACTACAACTAATGTTACTAATAGAGGATGCATGCGCATCAGTTATTTCAGCTGTGGCTGATATGTACAGTAGACTTGTAGTGGTTTTGCTGTAGCTGCTTTCTTTTAACCTTTTCTTGAGAATACAGCCTACTGCTATCAGACGCTAAGGGAAAAACCTCAATATCTGAGTGGAGATACCCAGCAATACACAAGTATTGCACAAGCAACAAGTAATCTATGTGTATTTTAGAAGGACATTTTAACAGAAATACCTCTCGTATTATACCAGTCCATACAGGAATCTTTAACAAAACAATGTACTGTCTGCTTTGTATAACAATATTTTCTGTTTCACTGTTACTGTTGCAGATCTGATGGCAGCTATTTAGGATTGTAAGGCTGTATGTATCTTTTATGGCTCATTAGAGCTTTTTTTTCCCTTCATTTTGCTTGTGTTATTTTTACTGTGTTGATGTCAAATCTTTGGTGGAGCTCTAGTTTATTAAATGGGACCAGACCATGTGGCCTGAAGCAAAACATAATATTGTTTTTGTCTCAAAAATCTGAATCAGAGGACAGTCATTTCATGGACAATTTTAATTGAAAAATCAGTCACAATCGCTCTTCAGATCTTTCCGACACAGTAACATAAAAGGACGGCTGAAGGTTTTGTTCTGTACTTTCAGTACTAACTTCCTACAGGCCATAGTCAAAGTCGGGGTTCCCATCAAGGAAGGTCTTGAAGAAGGCCTTGTGAGCGTCTACACTGTGTATGGTGGCTTTGACAGCTGGATCCTCCAACATCAGCTCTGTCCACTTCTTCAGCTCAGGTTTGCTGTCCAGACAGCTAATAAGACAAAGGATATAAAATCATTTAAATATAAGTAAATTACAGCATATGGACACACATTTGTTTGCAAAAGTTTGGGTAAATTTTGAGTGAAAATAGGTAAATACATCTGCTCCAGCAGAAAGGTAATAAATATAAAATATTCAATGTTATCTGGAAGAAAAACAGGATTGTGATATTAAACTGTTGGTTTACTTTTCCTCCAGTTTTAAAGTTTGAACATATTCTTTATACATTAAACCCTAAAATACTCATTATTAGAACTTAGTCAGGTAAAAAATAGTCAAAGCAGCCAACTGAGGATCAGAAAATGCTTGCTGAGGCTATAAAAACAAATTAAAGCATTTCCAACTTGCTGGAAGTGAACCATGGAGGTCAAAATCAAAACCTGAAGGAGGAACTTTCAGCTGAGGAGAAATGGAAAGTAAAACTCCCATATGACCTGTAGGAAAGATGAGCTGATAGAAAATAGTACAGTGTTGATGTACAGATATCTCTTTTCCACCACTGTGGAGCCAGTTCTGCCTTTGTGCATTATCAGACTCATAGGTTTACACGTTATGTAACAAAAGTTTGGTTAATTTATGTAGAAAACAATTCACGGCAGACAGAATCTGCAGGATGCATCTGTGAATCACTGAATTTCTTGCAGTAGTATCTCCATTCATTAATACAGTGGTCCAGGTTTCGCAGCAGACCATATGAACTGGACAGGCAACGAGCACTGACGGGGGCATTCAGCTTGAGTCCCTTTGTTATTTCGTTAAAATAAATAAATAATGCAAAGCTGGAGACAAACAGGAAAGACATTTTCTCGAGGTGAAGAAGTGGATGAATGAACTGACCACACACTAGGACAGTGGGCACACAATATCCTCAACACATTTGCATTTGTTTTGCAGTTTTCAAGTAGTGTCAAACAAGCTGATGAATGACCTCTTTTTAGTTTCAAAGAGATACGAGGGGTACTTCCCAAAATCTCACCTGCATAGGCCCATCCACTCAGTGTCCTCCTCAGTCGTGTTGGTTACATGATTGGTTCACAACTACTGTGAACCGATTAATTAAAATAACCTTGCACTACAATAACTTATCGGTGATATGGGTGTGTAAGTTTTTCATTACCAAAATTTATGAATTAATGTAACTTATGGTTGAAATATATCAGTAGAATTTAGCTGAGGGGGCACAGTGCCTTTAAGCCGTGGCACCGGACCCCTGAGTCCCGTCCATGATGCCGACGCTGCAGTGGTCCCAAGTTTTTGAGCACAGCAATTTTTTGCCACCAGCACCAGTTTTTTGAGGTGAAAATGTGTGCAACCAGTTCTAGATTGGACACTGGCACTTCTTCAGTTGAAAGGAAGAAAAAGAGGTTCCGCATGGATGAGTTAAATCTTTGTTGTTTGTATGGAACAGCAACATTTGGAAAAGCTGGAGTAAACATATGAAGCTAAAAGTGAGCTCTTTGGTACCAATGCTTGGAGAAGAAGAAAAAAAAGCACCATGTGTACTGTTAATCATAGTAGTGCAGCCAGTGGCACAGGAAGAATAGACTCCACTAATTAAACTGAAAAGAGGGTCAATTTTAGAACAGGATGCTGCTCTTTATTGTTCATTTCTAAGTTTTGAACCATTTCTAGGGCAGCACGGTGGCTTGGTGGTTAGCACTGTTGCCTCACAGCAAGAAGGTCCTGGGTTCAACTCCACCATCTGGCCGGGGCCTTTCTGTGTGGAGTTTGCATGTTCTCCCCGTGTTTGCGTGGGTTCTCTCCGGGTACTCCGGCTTCCTCTCACAGTCCAAAGACATGCAGTTAGAGGGGTTAGGTTAATTGGTGATTCTAAATTGCCCATAGGTGTGAATGCGTTGTCTGTCTGTCTGTCTCTCTGTGTGACAGACTGGCGATCTGTCCAGGGTGTACCCTGCCTCTTGCCCTGTGGCAGCTGGGATAGGCTCCAGCCCCCCCACGACCCTGAATTGGATAAGCGGAAGAGAATGGATGGAACCATTTCTAGTAATAATATAGTGTACAATATACAGCTGACCTCATCTACATTCAACTGTCAAGCTCTAACTTATAATAGTCCATGGGAAGCACATTCAAGGGAAAAAAAAAAAATTTTTTAGTTTTCAGTTTAGATTATGTTGTGTTGCAACTTCAACATATTGTCGTTGTACTATTTTTAATTAAATGTAAGTATTTTAAATCATGTTCTTATTTATATTTTACACAACATCCCAAGCTTTTTTTAAACAGCATTCTTTCACATTACAAATACCTTTATTTTAATACTTGTGAATTTTGTATTTCTATTTGAATGCAGGGTTGTAGATTAAGCATATATTTAAGCATTTGTACCTGTACTTTAGCAGAAAGAAGTTTTTTTTTTTCTGACATCTGCTTGTTTTCACAGAAGCCACAGTGAGTCGCTGTTAGTTCAGACTTACTGTTTATGGATGTTAATAAAGCAATAATTACCTGGACTGTTTGCAGTTATCATGATTATGTAGCTTGTAGAACCATCTTTAGCAGCAGTAACTTGAAAAAATGATTTTCTGTATGACTTTATCAGTCTCTCACATGTGGAAGAATTTTGGCCCAGTCTCTTTACAGTGTTGCTTCAGTTCATTGAGGTTTGCGGGCATTTGTTTATGCACAGCTCTCTTAAGTTCCCACCACAGCATTTCAATCAGGTAGATGTCCGGACTTTGGGCCATTGCAACACGTTGATTCTTTTCTTTTTCAGCCATTCTGTTGTAGATTTGCTGCTGTGCTTGGGATCACTGTCCTGTCCTGTCTTTTAGAAAGTCTAAGCAGGCTTAGACAGAAAAACCATCATTACAAAGCTGGTTCTTGTCAGCTGCAGCTTTTGTTGGAACATTGTCTCATTGTTTGCTTCATTCATACAAACTTGAGTGTTTTAAACATCGGCCATAATTGGATCAGAAATTATTTTAACTTGGTGCTCAATGAATTTTATAATGTCCTCAAAGCTGTGGTGACATTTTCCAGAGACCTCACATCAATCTCTCTTTTTTCTCTGCATATATTTACATTTCAAAATGACTTTGTTCATGTTGAGTTTGTCCAAATATTAAAAATCCTCCATATCATTCCATCATTCCCATAGGAATAATGCACAGGCCTCTAGTCCATTTACAACTTCAGACTTAAGAGAAGGCCATCCAATATTTTTAGCCACATATGCAGCTGTGATCTTTACTTCATTTTCAAAAATGACTTTGGAAGGGGGCTTCCTCTTTCTGGAGTCAAGTGTTGATAGCTGGTAGAATTAACCATTGTTTTTATTTATTTATTTCTCCTTGGCAAATAAAAGTTAATCCAACTTTTTTCTTGCAGAAATATAAACAAAAACAATACAGTCCAGCATGATTCAGCACTGTTGAAAACCTGAGAGCCACACCTGTGTCGGTGAGTCGCTTAGTTAAATGACACCAGTCTGATTACCAGCATTAGTGCGCCCTCTCGTGGTGACAGATTTTTATCACACTTTGCTCCAACTGTAATTACTAATAGAGGGTACAGTACAGCAGTTATTTCAGCTGTGGTTTACTGTATATCTAGACTTGTAGTGGTTTTGCTGTCCGTTCTTCAAACCTTTTCATGGCATATTGCTAACACAGATGCTTCCACATGTCCCTCTGCTCCTAAATGAAGAAGAAACAATAATCCACATGTAGGCTCATACATTTTAGAAGGACATTTTAACAGAAATATATCTTCCTTTATAGCAGTCCACCCAGCAATATTTGACAAAACAGTGCACTGTTCAGCGATCTGTTTTACATAGCTGTGTTTTAGTTTTCATTGTTACTGCTGCAGATCTGATGGCAGCTATTAAGTGTATGTTGTATGTTAGGGATCTCATTTTTATGCAAGTAAGAACTTTTTTCCCCCTTATTTTGTCTGTGATATTTTTTGTCAAATCTTTGGTAGAGGTCTAGGTTATTAAATGGGACCACACCATGTGGCCTGAGGGGAAACATAATTTTGCTTTGATGTGTCTCAAAGCACAAAGAGAAAAATCAGAATGAGGCCAGTCATTTTGTGGACAATTTTTTATTGAAAATCACTCACATTCACTCTTCAGACTCTTCAAACACTTTACACATGTCAGATCAGAGTTTTGGAAACAGACCTGACTCATGTAATACAGTAACATAAAAGGACGGCTGAAGGTTTTGTTCTGTACTTTCAGTCCTAACTTCCTACAGGCCATAGTCAAAGTTGGGGTTCCCATCAAGGAAGGTCTT
>VUQS01072782.1:0-17528 GCA_015108495.1 Heterochromis multidens
GCCTTCACTCTGCGGTCCATCTCATCCCAAACCATCTCGATTGGGTTTAGGTCAGGTGACTGTGGAGGCCAGGCCATCTGGCGCACACTCCATCACTCTCCTTCTTGGTCAAATAGCCCTTACACAGCCTGGAGGTGTGTTTGGGGTCATTGTCCTGTTGAAAAATAAATGATGGTCCAGCTAAACACAAACCGGATGGGATGACATGTCGCTGCAGGATGCTGTGGTAGTCATGCTGGTTCAGTGTGCCTTCAGTTTTGAATAAATCCCCAACAGTGTCACCAGCAAAGCACCCCCACACCATCACACCTCCTCCTCCAATTTACCGGTGTTGGGAATCAATTAAAATATTAACAATTATATTAAATGACTAGTATGTCTGGGACTGACAAGTGACAATAGTGACAATTAGTCCCTAGAAAACACCCCTCATTTTGACTTTTTGCCAGAAATCTCTTTTTATTTATGTTGTTTCTCATATTCCCTTGAGAACATCCGTTGTGGTTTTGATGTTGGACATTGCTCTGAGGACTGTCTGCTCAATCATAAGCAAACACACATTTCCACTCACTGTTCCTTTTTCATTAGGCTGTTTGTTTTTCTCTGCTCTCACTCTCTCAGATTAGTTTTCAGCTCACAGGACAAACTTTATAGTTACACAATTCTTTTGTCTGCCTCAAAATGACATCCGTGACTGGAGTTTCATGTTAGTCATGTTTGTTAACCAATTCTGGTGCCTTGCAGAGGTAGAAAAAGAAAAACACAAAAAATACTCCTGTCTGCGGCCTACCTCAGCTTCTTTCTTCACATCCATATCTTTCTATTTTCTTTCTCTTCTTTCCACATAATTGAATCTCAAAATGAGTACAATTTCAAACAGCAGGGCATGCTGTTCTCAAACACACACACACACACGCGTGCGCACAGATTTATCACTGCTTGTCTTTGATAAGCAGACCTGAGACTGTGGCTGAACCACTGATTGAGAGGTGGACCGATTACATGCATGGATTGATTAACAAAGTCTAGTGAGGCAGAACTTCCTCCTGTCAGTCACGAAAGGAAGTGGAATGTGTCTGTTTTAATTATAGAGTACTTCCTTGGCATTTTGCCCATACTTGTCTCTTAGTATGTGCCTCAGTGTGTATGTCTGTCTGGGTCCATGTATCTTGCTGGCTTTTTACAGCCCTGTAACTAAAACCGTGAGCCATTTGAAAACAAGTCTCCACACTGGCCAGTATTAACTATTTGCTGATCAATCAGTATATGGATTTATAATGGCAGATAGATGGACATTTAAAAAGTAAAGAAGAGACAGGAGAAATACCCTTCAACTATATTGTAAGTGTTGATGTTGCATAGACACTGTGCAGCTTCCCTGTTGGCAATATATATATTACAACGGCACAAAGACAACAAATGGCTGATCTGGGCAGAATGGGGCAGAGCGTAAATGAATAAATATCTAACTACCCATAACAAATGTTAGGGAAATCTGTTTATGTTCTGTGTGTCTGAAAGAAAAAAAAGGCCATTATGGATGCCTTTGTATTAGATATATATATTTTTATATATTTTTCTGTTTTAATAGCTCAGGCATTCATGCATGCACCTCACAAACAACAGCAGCAGTCTGTATGCTGTTAACCTGATCAGACTGACAAAACACAGACACATGCTCTGTCGCCTGCTGTGAAGTAATCTACTTCAAAATATAAACAATTAACAGACAAGTCAAGGATAACGTTTGTAAAACAAAGTCTGTAATATTATGTGTTCTTACACTCAACATATGTTGTTGGCCTGGGATGTGACCTCAGTCGTGTCTGCCAACTTCTGCTAGCTAGCAAAGTAGCCTGTTGGCTAATAAGTAGGCATACAGTTGTGCTTTTTTTGGGGCCATTTTTCAGAGAATATGAATGATAATACATAAACTTTTTCATGGTTAGTGGTTGGGTGAAGCCATTTATTATCAAGCAATTGTGTTTGTCCTTTTAAAATCATAATGACAACAGAAACTATCCAAATGACTCTGATCAAAAGTTTACATACCCTGGAAGTTTTGGCATGATAACACACACACAAGCTGACACACACAGGTTTAAATGACTGCTAAAGGTAACCATCCTCACCTGTGATCTGTTGGCTTGTAATTAGTGTGTGTGTATAAAAAGTCAGAGCGGCCAAAAAAATCACAGATTCTGCCAGGGCATGTAAACTTATGAGCACAACTGTACTAGATTTGAACAATTATTAGTCAAACAGCAACTGTGGATATGAATGTCAACTTAAAATCAGTGACTTGTTTAAATTCCACAGTTTTATTCAGACATCACTTTGTCCTGCTTTAGCTGCTAAAAAGCTATCATTAAGCTATTGTTAGCAAAAGTTAAGAGTACCTGCTGTTGATGGGCGACTCTAAGAGAGAGAGCTTTGAAACTTCCATCACATCCCTCTCACAGCAGAGCATCTGGTAATTGTGGGTAGGGCTATACAGGGACAATACCCAAGCAAGTGATCTGCAGCAGGTTCCTTGCAGCAGGTTCCTTACAGCAGATTGACTCGCTTGCCGTCGGCATTTCCCTGCACTTGCATCTGCTCAAATGTGATGTTTCATGTTTTCTGCTTAATTTTGAGACCATAAGTAGGTCATGTAAGCTTGTATGTTAATTTACTGTGCATTTCTCTCTGACCAACGATGTTCGAGGGGTCTACACAGAAAGAGCCATGGTTGAATTATTGATAGCCTAATGGCTTTTATGGAAACCCACCTTACTTAGTTTTATTAACTCCCCCTTCACCTTTTTATGCCACACACACACACGCCAATGAATAGTTGTTAATTAAGAGCGTGAGCTATTACCTCTCTAATGCAGCAGGGCAGGGACATTCTGTATTATGTAGTTTTAGATGTGGTTTTAAGTCTAAGCTGACCCACTTGCCTCATCTGGTCTAAAACCTAATGTCCAACATAAATCACACTAACAGGGTTATAGCACTGGTTTCTATCTTTTGTGTTTCCTCATGCTGCCCTGCTCTTTGTCTTTTCCTTCCATCTCCTGCTGTGAACCCTGCCTTATTTATTCTTCAGCTTCTCTTCAACCTGGTACCTTGCTGTTAGGTCATCCTGTCTTAGATGTTTTAGTTGTGGACTGTAACAAGTCATTTAGAACTCTAACTGCAGCCCTGGTGTCCATTTCTTTCCACAGATGGGGGTGAGGGGGGTCATCAGTTTCAGTAGATATGTGATCTCTATCGACCAAATCATTTTAGAAGATCCTATTACTGATTCTTTCTCGCTTTATCTCTCTCTTTCTATCTCCTCCACCTCTTCCTGTGTATCACAGTGTTTTTTCTCTCCTTGTGCATTATGTTGCTAGCTATCCATCACAGTCCAATGTATTGATTCTTACTATAGGCATTAACTATTAGAAAAAAAACCCCTGTTGCCTGCTCTTTAGGGACTGAGTGTGAGCATATGTATCTGATGGTGTGTTACAGCAGCGTGAAAAAGAACCATAGGTTTAATCACTGACACTCTCTGCGGAATTTGAGTCTGAATCTGCTGACGGTTGTTGGGCAGTTTGGTTATTATCAGCCAAATTGAATCAACCTACATCCACAAAGTATTAATAGTTTTTGATGGCTTAATTCTACATGAAGATGTTTTTATCACAATGACTTCTATTGCTCATTTCTTGGTTTTGAAATTCAGTTCATTATATGAAAGCACTTTGATTGGAAGACAGCAAGCACTTTTTGGCACAATAGGAAAATCATTATACCTTACATTTTCTTATGTTATCTTATTTACTTGCACATAGTAGATATATTTGTTTATCAGATGATTACAAATAATAGTGAAATGTCTACATTTCTGTCTAATAAGAGGAAACAGATTCACTGACCAGTTATGCTTACTGTTGTTGTCACCACTCAATAGTGATTCTGAGCCAGCAAAATCTAGTTAAAAAAAGAAAGAAAGAAAGAAAAGCACTAATTTCGACCAGAACATTAAAACCATTTTTACACCAGAATTATTGTGTTTAATTCAGTACACAGATGGACCTAAAGATTGTTTCTTCACACCCCGTTGAAAGCCTTAGTTAATACTGAAATGTTATAAACTATTTTTAAAAAGATATCAGCTATAGTTGAACTTGGACTGGGCCGTACTTTATTGTAAAACCAATTTGTACCACATAGTGATAAAATATCCCATCTATCCTGAGTCCAACATCAGACTAATGGGAAACACATAAGAGGCACAAGAAGCACAATACTGATGTGGAAAGACAGACATTTGAATGGGTAAATGATGACTGAAGCACCTGAAAAACAATCCTTACCAGCACTGACTCCCAGAAAGAAACCACGCTAATACAAAAAAAAAAAAGAAAGATAAAAACAGGAGCAAAACAACAGTAAACATCAGAATAGCGTTCCTTTGCTGGAGACAGCTATTGGATAGTACAGGAATGAATGATGATGCTGAGCATGACTGTTATAAAGGGAGCTAATTGTGTGAGATTACTGACAGTGACAATGCTGTTTGCCAAGTAAGCTCAATCAGTTCTTCATTACTACCAAATTGTTAATTGAGGAAAAAAAAACTTTTTCTCTTGTGTCCTTTTCATCGTCACAAATGCACAGGAAAACTGGGTTCTCCTTCAGCATGGAGGTTAGTGAGACAGTTGTGACAGGTACTTTGTTTAATCTTTTACTATCAATTGACTGATACTCAAGTGCTAATGGAATGAATTTGACAAAGACTTGCCGAACTTAACTAAGGAGGTGACAACTTCAACATGCATTATAGCATAGCACTGAAAAAAAGGACAAAATTTAGCATTTCCACACTGGCATCATGTTAACATTGCTACATACTGGAAATGAAGCCAACAAATAACCCACTGTTGCTGAGTCATTTGACCTAGAAATAAATGACAAATGTAGCTTTTCCCACTGAAGACAAAAGCCGAATGATAATGAGTATTTTAGTGGCTTTAGTTAACACAAGCATCATTTCCCTTCAAGAGTGTTACACAGTTTGACTGGTCTGTCTACCAGCTTCGGGTTTATTGAGATCCAATCACAATATAGTCAGAAATAAGCTTCATTTGTGCTGAAAACCAAGTTAAACATGAGCCACTGTGTCCCCCCCTTAGCCCTTCTCAATACACATAGACTGCCCGTAGTTCCTTTCTATCACATCTAACTGCACCACAGAAATGCTCTTCAGGGACATTTCAGAAACACTTTTCATGTTTCACCATGAGCTATAATGCCTTCTGCCATGAGTCGCTCACACAGCAGTCATCTAAAAGTGTCTGAATACACAAGTAGGCATTTAAATGCCACTTGGAGGACACTTACAAGGTAACATCTTCATCTCTTAGAGCTCTAAGTCTCATACAATGAGGGGTGCCTGGAAGAGAAGATGAAATAAGATTACAGGAATAGATTTTCCCATTTAACTTTTAATAAAGAAACATTTTGGCTGCCCCTCCCTGAGCCTGGTTCTGCCAGAGGTTTCTTCCTGTTAAAAGGGAGTTTTTCCTTCCCATGGTCGCCAAGTGCTTGCTCATAGGGGATTGTCTGATTGTTGGGGTTTTTCGTGTATTATTGTAGGGTCTTTACCTTACAATATAAAGCGCCTTAAGGCGACTGTTGTTGTGATTTGGTGCTATATAAATAACATTGAATTTAATTTAATTGAAAGTGACTAAAGTTTGTTTTACTTGACAATGTCTATATCACATGAAGGAGCTTGGAAGTCAGGATGAAGACAGAAAAGTCTCAAAGGTTTTTCAGAAATAAAGTTCATAGTGATACTATATGTAAAGTGAAATCAGTAAGACAGCCAAGCTCTGTGCACTGTCTTCTCACAGTGAAACCAAATGCAATTTTTTTAATCTTTTTTGCTCCATGAATCTGCTCTGTCTGAAAATGTAGCCTTGTTTATATGAAGGAAACTGAGTTTTTATTCTGCTTTTCTGTGAGCCTTCTTTTTGATCTCTTTGTCCGATAACACAGTTCTGATTATATATGACCAATGTTGCTTATACAAAGTGTCTTTGTGTGCAGTTTCCCTGGAGAATTCCACTCAGCATTGACTACTCCTTTACACATCAGTTCCTATAGTAGCATTCACAGTAACATCCAAGGACAACCTGCTTGACTCTCGCAGGTCATAGTAACCATATTCTGACACAGTCATAAGGCAGAATAGAGCTGGTGTACATGGAGGACACAGAAGGAGGCAAATGAAATATTTCAGTTTGCAACTCTTTTAGGTCCGATTCCAGTACCTTGGCTTGTGCCGTTACAGATAAATTCTCACTGAAAAGAAGAGACTGGTTTTTTACCAAACATAGCGCTGTTTATTATTGCCAAATAATGCCAAAATACTGCCAAATAAAATTGTCAAAATACTTTTCTCATCTGTCCAAAGGATATTTTTCTGGAAGTTTTTTGGTTTGTTCAGATGTAGTTAATCAAGTACATTTAGCAGCGCCTGGATGCTACTTACCCTCTTAATTTTTATGGAAGCAGTTTATAAAAGGGTATACTTAGTTTTTCCACAGGATAACACAGAGTCCTGTGAAAACCTAGTATCTTTGCACTTGTTTCATTTCAGCTCAGCTTGTTACTGCTCCTTGTGGGCACTTATGGCCACCCTAGTTTGCATCCATCTCTACTCTCTGTGCATGGTCTTATGGACACACGAGGAGTAAAGCTAACATGACATAGGTGTAACAACGATTTATTGATTTGATTATGGTTATAAACAGAAGGTCCTAAAAGTCCACAGTTGGTAAAATCTGTTTTTGGGAGCTATGTCCTCTACAGAGTGAGATGAGAGGCAACACATTCCTGACAGTTCAGCAGTGCTGTCCATTAGATAACTGTGAGTTTAAGTGTGGGTTAGAATGCCTTCTGGGATTCAGACATTGATTACGGTATAGGACGTCATAATCCGCATAACAGTAAAGGCTACAGATCACATTTTTGGGTCAGAAAATGTCAGAAATCAAAGATCAGATTTAGTCTGATGTCAGTTCATGTGTGTAATTTTCCTGTTCACTTTATTCTCTTTTTCCTGAATGTGCATACTGACCTTTAAATCAGCGTTATAACAATAAAAGCCATTTCCAAATGAGAGAGTAAGCTTTAAAAGCCTTGTCAGCAATTATAATAATTCAGACTGATCTAGTCTGCTCTAGTCTAGGTTTTCATTATAATAGAAAACCTTGCGATGCTTGCCAACAGTGGTATGTTAGGTGTAGTCATGGTACAACATAAAATTGCTATTAAAAGAGACTCCTCTTGGTCTTTGCTTCTTTATTGTTGCTGATTATAGGCTTCCATTTCCCCTTCACGGTCATTTGTTTTCCCGTCTCACTACTCTGCTAATAGCTGATTTTCCTTATTTGCTTAAGGCTTTTACTTGATTCACAATCTAAAATGTTTAAAGGAGTGAGAAAATACAAACCAGAAACCCCAACCGAATCTGCGGTTCGACACCTGGAGGGTATACATGATTAATTCTCCTTTTAATTTGATTAAAATACTTAATAAAATAAAATAAATAAAAATACTTTTAATGAAGCTGGATTTGCATCAAAAAGCATTTATTACAAAGGCAAATATTAATAATAATATTAACCTTAATAATAATAATAATGCTTTAGTTACAGTGTGAATGTAATAAATAGTGAAAGTTCAAAATGGGAGGAAGGAGTTAAAACATCACCTCAAAGGCGCTCTAAATAGAATTATGAATCCGCCTTCCTGTGGCGAGCAAATCTTCCTCACCTGCTTTGATCTCACTGACAGACAGGATACTTTCTCAGTACTTTGTTTTAAGAGAATTAGCTGGTTAGATGTTAGAAGAAACAGAAGAATTTTGAAATAAGTTGGATGACATGGTACAGTGTCCCCAGGGGAAAGAGGGTGGTGATTGGAGCAGACTTCAATGGACATGCAGGTGTAGGGAACTGGGCTGATAAGTGTTAAGGGGAGAAATGCAGAAAGACAGATGGTAGTGGATTTTGTGAAAAGGATGGCTGTGGTGAACATATAGTTCAAGAATAGTGAGGAACTTAGGGTGATGTATAAGTGTGGAGGAAGGTGCACACAAGTTGATTACATCTTATGCAGAAGGTGTAGTTTGAAAGAAATAGGAGACTGCAAGGTGGTGTAACGGGAGAATGTAGCTAGGCAGCATCAGGTGGTAGATTGTAGGATGACTTTGGAAACCAAGAAGAGGAAACCAGTGAAGACAAAGCCAGGGATTAAATGGTGGAATTCAGGGAGAAGTTGAGACAGGCTCTGGGTACCAGGGAAGAGTTACCAGATGATTGGGAAAGTACAACTGTAGTGCTGAGGGAAGGTGTTTGGTGTATCCTCTGGACAGATGAAAGAGGACAAGGGGACTTGGTGGTAGAATGAAGAAGTATAGGCGAGTATTCAAAGGAAGAGGTTACCAAAGAAAAAGTGGGATTGTCAGGGAGATGACGAAAGTAGACAGGAGTACTGGGAGGCTAGGCATATGGCCAAGAGAGAGGTGTCAGAGGCAAAGAAAAGGGTTTATAGTGAGTTGTATGTGAGGCTGGACACTAAGGAAGAAAAAAAACTTGTATTGATTGGCTAGGCAGAGAGATTGACCTGGAAAGGATGTGCAGCAGGTTCAGGTGATCAAGGATAGAGAGGAAAATGTACTAACAAGTAAAGAGTGTGTGTTGAGAAGATGGAAGGAATACTTTGAAGAGCTGATGAATGCAGAAAATGAGAGAGGATGACTGATGGAGAAAAGTTAGTGAATCAGAAGGTGCAGAGGATTTGAAAGGAGGAAGTAAGGGCAGCTATGAAGAGGATGAAGAGTGGAAAGGCACTTGGTCCAGATGACATATCTGTGGAGGTATGGAAATGTGCTCCAAAAAGAGCACTACAAATGCAATGTTTGCTTTGAGAGTATTGATGGAAAAGTATAGAGAAGGTCAGAAGGAGCTGTACTGTGCTCTGTAGATCTAGAGAAAGCATATGAGAGTGCCAAGAGAGGAACTGTGGTACTGTATGAGGAAGTCAGGAGTGGTAGAGAAGTATGTGAGGGTGGTTCAGGAAATGTATGAGGACAATGAGACAGTGGTGAGGTGTGTGGTAGGAGTGACAGATGGGTTCAAGGTAGGGGTGGGATTACATCAGTGATCAGCTTTGAGCCCCTTCTTGTTTGCAATGGTTATGGATGGATTGACAGATGAGGTCAGGCAGGAGTCACCATGGTATGATATTTGCAGATGACATTGTGATCTGTACTGAATGTAGGGAGCAGGGGGAAGAGATGTATGGTTTGGAGACGTTGGCACTAATAAAAAGCACAGAAGGCAGAGCTGGAGGTGGCAGAGCCGAAGATGTTGAGATTTTCATTGGGACTGACCAGGATGGACGGGATTAGAAACGAGCACATCAGAGGGACAGCTCAGGTTGAGCAGTTTGGAGACAAAGTTAGAGAAGCAAGGCTGAGATGGTTTAGACATGTGCAGTGGAGGGATAATGGATATACTGGACAAAGGATGTTGAATATGGAGCTGCCAGGCAGGAGGAAAAGAGGAAGATCACAGATAAGATTCATGGATGTAGTGAAGGAGGACATGAAGAGGACTGGTGTGACAGAGGAAGATGCTAGAAATAGGGTGAGATAGAGGCAGATGATCCGCTGTGGTGACCCCTAAAGGCAACAGTGGGAAGAAGAAGAAGAAAAGCTGGAGAAAAAGTGAGCAATCAGGATATAGAGATGGAAAGGAATGACAACAGAGACTGAGAGGGCAAACGATTTGTTCATCTCACATTCATAGTACAGAGGGACTGTTACTGAGCCTCAAGTCAGGAGTCTATTCTGTATGTTCCTTAGCCCACTTAGAGAAATGGATGATGTATCCATATAAATACTCAGTTTTAGGTGTCTACCTCATTTGTTTCTTTAGTTGAGCCACAGAAGACTCCAAAAGTCTAAAAAATCACCTTTGATGCTTTGATCAGCATTTGTTTCTGATATTTTATTTTAAAAGGCAGCATTTTAAAAGGCAGATTTTTACTAGATTGGCCGGAGTATGTGTGTGTTATTTTCAGGTAACACCAGAAACACTTAAACTTTGACATTTTCTAAATTAACAACAATGCAGTTTTGATGATCTCCCTTTTCTCCTGCTTGTTTTTAAGTTGTGATTTTTTTTTTTTTTTACCTAAGATGAAGAAGATTAACAGATCTTTCCAATTCAAAAGTGAGCTTAGTCTCTCAGCAAAATATGACTGAAATATGACAAAATATGCTAATTCCCATTCTCACCGCTTCACACTTTGCTGCAAACCACTCCAGTGCAAGCTGGAGGCCACCATGTAATGAAGCCACCAGAACCATGTCATTTGCAAAAAGCAGAGATGACATCCTAAGGCCATCAAGGTGGAAGACTTCTGCCACTTGACTCTGCCTAGAAATTCTGTCCATAACAATTATGAACAAAATCTGTGACAAAGGGCAGCCCTGGCAAAGTCCAACACCCATCGGGAACGAATCAGATGTATTGCTGACAATGCAAACCATATGCATTTGCCATGGTCTTTGTTATGGGCAAACTGTGATTAGCACAGAACACCACTCGGGTTCAGATCAGGCAGGCCTTTTCTCCTAATCACGCTTCTCCGAGTCTCACTGTCGTTGCCCACGTGAGCATTGAAGTCTCCCAATAGCACCACCAGATGGGTCACCCTCTAGCATGCCACCCAGCAACTCCAGGAAGACTGGGTACTCTGAGCTGTCATTTAGTGCATAAGCGCAGACGACAGTCAGTACCTGTTCCCCCCCTTGAAGGCGCAGGGAAACAGTTTACAGACAGCGAGTCGGGGGTGGATACAAGAATACCCACCCCTGCTCACCTCCTCTCATCAGGAGCAGCTCCAGATCTGTACAGAGTCCAGCCCCTCTCCAGGAGACTGGTTCCGGGGCTCAAGCCGTGCGTTAAAGTGAGCCTGACTATATCTAGCCAGTATCTCTCAACCTTACACAGCAACTCAGGCTACTTCCCCACCAGAGAGGTGATGTTCCATGTCTCACTAGCTAACCTCAGCAGCGGGGGATCGGACTGCCAGGGTCCCTGTTCCCGGCTGCCCCCTGATACACACTACACCTGACCCTACAACATCTCTTGCAGGTGGTGATTCCACAGGAGGGTGAGCCCATGTCACCTCTTCGGGCTGCGCTATAGGCGCTTTTCATCATGCTCCTTCCCCAGGCCTGTCTCCAGAGACCCTACCAGGGGCAAAAGCCCCCAACAACCTATCCCCTGGGATCAGTTGGGACACACAAATCCCTTCTCCATGATGAGGTGGCGAGTCAATGAGGGGTTTATTAAAACTTTATCCAGTTTTTCCATTTTTAATAACTTATAGTAAAGGCTGTTGTAGCGCTACCAAAGTTAGCAGCAGAGATGCAGTGGGCAGGAGCAGACTGTAATATGTCTATGTAAATTTATGTCTGTGTAAATTGTGTGAAGAGTTATTGCATATACTCAAGTGCATACTATAAGAAAAAGAAATAAAAGACCTTGGTCCTTTGTCCCCTTTCCCATTTATAAATTATAGTACAGAATACAAAACGACAAAATTACTTCACTGTTTGAACAAGGGGACCGGAGGGTATGCTCCAACTATAGAGAGATCACACTCCTCAGCCTCCCCGGGAAAGTCTATGCCAGGGTGCTGGAAAGGAGAGTCCGTCCGTTAGTTGAACCTCAGATGCAGGAGGAACAATGCGGTTTTCGTCCCAGTTGCGGAACACTGGACCAGCTGTTTACCCTCTCGAGGATATTCAAGGGTGTGTGGGAGTTTGCCCAACCAGTCTACATGTGTATTGTGGACTTGGAGAAGGCATTCGACTGCGTCCCTTGGAGTATTCTGTGGGAGGTGCTTCGGGAGTATGGGGTGTCTGGCCCGTTGTTACCAGCCATTCGGTCCTTATACAGCCGTTGCAAGAGCTCGGTCCGCATTGCCGGCAATAAGTCGGACTCATTCCCAGTGGGTGTTGGACTCCGGCAGGGCTGCCCTTTGTCACCGATTCTGTTCATCATTTTTATGGACAGAATTTCTAGGTGCAGCCAAGTGGCAAAAGGCTTCCACCTTGGTGGTCTCAGACTCTCATCTCTGCTTTTTGCAGATGATGTGGTTCTGTTGGCCTCATCAGGTGGTGGCCTCCAGCTCGCACTGGAGCGGTTTGCAGCCGAGTTCGAAGGGGCGGGAATGAGAATTAGCACCTCCAAATCCGAGACCATGGTCCTCAATTGGAAAAGGGTGGAGTGCCCACTCCGGGTCAGGGACGAGTCACTGGTCTGGGAACGCCTCGGTGTTCCCCCGGATAAGCTAGAGGAGGTGGCTGGGGAGAGGGAGGTCTCGGCTTCTCTGCTTAGGCTGCTGCCCCATGACCCGGCCCCGGATAAGCGGAAGAAGATGGATGGATGGATGAATGTTTGAACATTTTCAGTGCAGTTTAACCACATCATTAATTGTGATAACCATGATCGTAGTCAATTGTTTGTGTGATTTGACTCTGAACTGACCTGCAGTGTAACATATTCACCCCTAAGTTGTATCTGTGCATATCCTTGTGGTCATACTTAGTACATCCGGTTACTTGTATTATAAAACTATATAAGCAGATTTTTTTTTCTTTTTTCTTTTTTTACCCAAGACACATTATAGTGAACTTGTTGGCAAATATTTGTTTACACATCCAGCAGACACAGCGTAACATGATCCATCCCCTTGGGACGATAGTGAATCTACCTATTCAGTGCTCAGTATTTAGACTTCCTTTTTGTTCCATCTCTGCCAACTCTTGAGACATATATCTGCCTCTTTAGCTGCTAGGTGTTCTACTTTATTCCACATCTATGCTGTTTGGTGCTGAGGCTGAAGAGCTTTCTAGCACTAGTGATAATTCGATTCAGGTAATTAATTCAGATTTGCACATTTCAAAACGTATTGAGTCATTAAAAATAACAGTGATCTCAAAACTAAGTCATTGTTACTGTAACATATAGTATGACTGTTTTCCTATTTTAGCAGAAATGACGTTGGCTTCAATGTAGCAATATGCTAGATGCTTCCTGCACCTCAATTACATTAGCAAATACATTCAAACAATGTCCTGTTCTGTTTGGAATGAGGTAATTCAGTTTTGACAGTATCTTCCATCTCTGATGACGGAGAGGAAATTGAATTGTGTTTCCATCTCACACAGCTCCCCCTCCCTGCCTGCCCTTTTCTCTATCTATTTTTCCTCCACATCTCTCCTTTTTGCTGTGAGCCCTAGAAACTCATCCTCGAATAAAATCCCTGTGTTAGTATTTGGTTCTTTTTGTTTCATGTGGTTTGCTGCCTTTATCTGCCATATACAGCTAATACACAGACTAACAATGTAATCAACTGATTGATTAAAATATCCCAGTGTAAAATCATATGCAAAAAAAATTTAGTTTATGTCTATCATGTGAATTGTGTTTCTTGCACAATGAGCAGTGTTTATCCTTGGTCTTCAGCAAATCTTCTCATCCTTCCTCATGCGTCAACCTGCCTCATGTATCATCCTCTGTTTCTGTCTGTTATGAACTGTTACCAGAAGTTGGAGTCATGGTCAGACTCAAGTCTGCCCCAAAAAATAAAGCTACCCAGGACTTTAGTCCAGTACAAATCACTCACTTTAAGAAGATGACGATGATGAGAGCAAAAATCGATCAATGTTGCTTTTCCTGTGCTTTATGGCCTGACTCAGTTCTCGGCATAAAAGCAGTAAAGCATCTTTCCTACTCTTACTGGATGTAAATGTAGGTTCCATTAATAGAGCTATGCTTTCAATCTGCCAGACATACATAGCTTGTGAAATGTTTGTGACTCTAAGAACTAAACTTTAAAAAGTCTAACCATGGTTTGGGTTTTCATTTGTAGTAATATGGCATTGTCAAAAAACAGAAAGCTGAATTCCCCAAAAATACCCTGACATTTGATAGTCAGACTCTCAGTTGGTTAAGAAATACAGTATGGAGTGAAATTAGTATCAAAAGGTTCACAAATTTGTATATGATTCACAAGCGTAAACTAAGACTTACAGATATGTACAATAATTTGTGTGTAAATTTTGAGTACTCATAAATGCACACTCCAGTCCACAGATACACAGCAATTTGAACATATGTGAAGCTATTTTATAAACACGTATATCAAAATCTGAACAGAGACAATTTACACACAAATCTTTAAATTCAGCGTCACAAATCTGATCATGTTCACTTTCACACAGCTTCCTGTGCATACAAATGTCTAAAAATATTTGTGTCATTCTTTTTGCTCACTTACAGATAGTTAAATACTCGTGCACAAATTGCCTGATACGCACAGCTCAGGTCACATATTTACGTGGGGTTTTGAGAATCCTTTCACGCTGTCAACTTGGCACAGATCTTCAAATACTGAAGTACCAGTGAAAAACTGGGACATCTGGGCTTCCTGTGCATTCCTGTGTTTTTCAAATAAAACTGGCATTTTTTTCTAAATAAACAAAACACGCACGCGCACACACACACACGTACGTATGTATGTATGTATGTGTTTGTCACATATGTCATATTATTATTGGAACAATAGGTCGGGGGTTCAAATCCCGATGAGGGCATGCCTCCAGTAAGGGTCCCCAGGCTAGGCCATCCATGCCACCCAATCCTACCTCGGAACTTGAGTGAGAAACATATAATTGGGCTACTGGAACAAGGATATGGCATAAGTGGATATAAGGGATGAGAATAGGGAACTGTTGGAATGCTACTACGCAAGTAACCCCAGTGAAACGGGGGTTACATGAAGAGGATGTGGGACCTATGGATTCTTCGATACCTTACATCTAGACTAACATTGAAACAACTAGTAGCTCAGTGTTCCAACATCCACAAGAAGCAACTGCTGTCGCATCTAGAGATGGTTGAGGTACGACACAAATGCTATGGAAAGGGGGAGATATCATCATCCCCAGACTCCCAGATTGGGTACCAAGCCCCAAGAACAGCTGGTACGTTGAATGCCAGAGCAGCTGACCTGAAAGAGAAGATCATGGCTAAGCTGGAAACCTGGACCCGCTGTGGCCAGTTACCAAGACTACATGAAGTAGAAAGTTTACTAGATGTGAATGCAGCATTATGGACAAACCCTACTGTGACCATCACTAAAACCAACCAGCTGATCTATACCACAGCAACAGTGATCCTTGAGATGCTTGGCTATAAGATGAACAGCCACAAGGTGCAGTACTCTCCATGGAGAAGGCGACTACAGGCCATGATCAAGGCAGCATGGAGGAAAGTTAGGCAATCAGCCTATCAGAACTGCAGAAAGGTGTGATCAAGAAAGTGGCTAAGAAGTACAACAAGCTGTCCATACCTGAGGCCTTAGAAACTGCCAAGCAAAGACTCACAGCCTTGGCTAATAGCTTGAAGAGGTATACCAGAGAGATAGAAGCCAGGAGAATAAACCAGATTTTTTTCACTGAACCATCCAAGGTGTACTCTCAGTAGCAGGGGAACAATATGAGAATAGCCCCACCAAGGCTGGAGACCGAGCAATACTTGACGAACATATCAGAGAAGGATGCAACACATAACAATGCTCAGTGGCAGACATCCAAGAAAGGGTCTCGGATATGAAGAGTTGGACACCACCAGGACCTGATATGATTCACACCTACTGGCTAAAGAAGCTAACTGCACTCCATGAGTGCCTGGCAGCACAAATGAACCAGCTACTAATGGATGAGACACACCCAGAATGGCTAACCGAAGGCTGGACAGTCCTGATCCCCAAGGATCCCCAGAAGGGACCAGTCCCATCCAACTACAGACAAATAACCTGCCTCTCCACAACATGGAAACTCCTGCCAGGCATCATAACGGCTAAGATGAACAGGCACATGGCTCAATACATGAGCAGGGCCCAAAAAGGAATTTGCAAAAACACCAGAGGAGCAAAACACCAGCTACTGGTAGATAGAGACTGTAGGACCAGACTGACCAACCTGTGCATTGCCTGGATTGACTACAAGAAAGCCTATGACTCAGTGCTTCATACATGGATCCTGGAATGCCTAGAACTGTACAAGATCAACAGGACCCTGAGCCTTCATCAGGAATTCAATGAGGATGTGGAAAACAACACCAGAGGCCAACTTCAAGCCAATAGCACAAGTCACCATCAAGTGTGGGATTTACTAAGGAGATGCTCTGTCCCCACTTCTGTTCTGCATAGGCCTGAACTCCCTCAGCCAGATCATTAATAAGACTGGCTACGGATACAGACTACGGAATGTAGCAAATGTTCTCTACATGGATGACATCAAGCTATATGCCAGGAGTGAATGAAAAAAACAAAAAATTAAGAAAGCCACAAATCAGAAGTGCTTGACTCCCGGGTATAACTCTCAAATGTGCACCTTAAAGCAGATAACCTGTAAGCTGGAGAGGAAATGGCATCTCACTAATTTAGAAGAGCTTCATTTCGCCTGGAAAGAGAGTTTGTTGCTCTATAAAAAAGCCCTGCGGAAAGCTAGGACATCTTACTATTCATCACTGATCGAAGAAAATAAGAACAACCCCAGCTTTCTTTTCAGCACTGTAGCCAGGCTGACAAAGAGTCAGAGCTCTGTTGACACAAGCATTCCTTTAACCTTAACTAGTAATGACTTAATGAATTTCTTCACAAATAAAATTTTAAACATTAGACAAAAAATTATTCATAACCATCTCACAGACGTATCATTAAGTACATCTACTTTCAATACTATTGATATTTATTTAGACTCTTTCTCTTCGATTAATCTGGGGGCTTCCCATGATGCACTGAGTGTTTCTCCTTCTCTGACCTCTTTTCACTTACCATGTGTTTATACACCACTCTGCATTTAATTAGTTATTATTAATCTTCTCCATAGTGTGTCTTTTGTCTTGGTCTTCCTCCCCTCACCCCCAACCGGTCGCGGCAAATGGCTGTCCCTCCCTGAGACCGGTTCTGCCAGAGGTTTCTTCCTGTTAAAAGAGTTTTTCCTTCCCACTGTCGCCAAGTGCTTGCTCATAGGGGATTGTCTGATTGTTGGGGTTTTCTCTGTATTATTGTAGGGTTTTTACCTTACAATATAAAGCGCCTTGAGGCGACTGTCGCTATATAAATAAAATTGAATTGAATTGGCTGAGACATCGATTCACTGATCCATACCACTAGGACCTACAGCAACATACTTATTCAGGCCTCTGGTAGAGGACCTGAGCTTGAAGGACAAAGAGAGAGTGGGGATTGTTTTTGTGTGTGTGTGTGTTTTATTTATATATGTATGTATGTATGTATGTATGTATGTATGTGTATGTATATATGTATATGTATGTATATATGTATATGTATGTATATGTATGTATATATGTATATGTATGTATATATGTATA
>VUQS01072784.1:0-28120 GCA_015108495.1 Heterochromis multidens
AGTGGTGTTGCAAACTCTGGGGCCTTTCAGCAAAGGTCTGTTTATACTGACAGGTCATGTGACACTTTGATTACACACAGGTGGACTTCATTTCACTATTTATGTTTGTTTTATCAGAAATTGGTTGCACCAGGACTTTTTAGGGGCTTCATGGCAAAGGGGCTGAATACTTATGCACATGCCAATCTTCAGATTTTAATTTATTAAAAATTCATTTTTCTATATTTTTTTCTCATTTCACATCACCAACGTAGCCTAGTTTGTGCAGATCCATCACATGAAATGTCATTGCGAAACATGTTGATTCCAGGTTGTGAGGCAAAAAACCTGACGAATGCCAAGGGGGATGAATACTTTTGCAAGGCACTGTATCTAAGCATTGTTGCAGACCATGTACACCCTTTCGTGGAAACAGTATTCCCTGATGGCTGTGGCCTCTTTCAGCAGGATAATGCTTCCTGCCACAAAGCAAACATGGTTCAGGAATGTTTTGAGGAGCACAACGAGTTTGAGGTGTTGACTTGGCCTCCAAATTCCCCAGATCTCAATCCAATCAAGCATCTGTGGGATGTGCTGGACAAACAAGTCTGATCCATGGAGGCCCCACCTTGAAACTCGCAGGACTTAAAGGATCTGTTGCAAACACCTTGGTGCCCAATTCCAATGCCTCAATAGGTCAGGGTTGTTTTGGTAGCAAAAGGAGACCAACACAATATTAGGCAGGTGGTCATAATGTTATACCTGATTGGTGTATATTACTGTTGAAGCATGTGAGAACTTCTCCGGTTTTCCCTGATTTGGTTCCCTGATTTTCTAGAAACTGTTGTCATAGACGTATTACACTGAATGCAATTTAAAAGGATAAAATTGTTCACTTCTTAAGACAACTTGCATTCAGATGCCCACATATTGTAAGGAAACCATTGACTTCTGGTACTTCCCCAGATCCATCACTAGAAAGAAATTTTTGTCTGCATGCCAGTGTGTGACTTACGCAATTGTGTCAATCATATCCAGCCCCATCTCTACACAGCAGTGGGCATGGTCTGCCTTGGGTTGGGTCAGTCCCGACACACAGTAGTAACAGTCCCCAAGTATCTTTATACGCCTGCAGTGATTCTCCTACAGACACAAAGAGAAACACAAAGATGAGCATCTTTAACAACCAATTGTAGTCCGCCAAATGGACAATGTTAGTGAGATTAGAGGAATGTGTTTACTTTGAGTTTACACTAGACATAACTTTTGGATGTCATGTTTAATGTCATTCAGTGTTGCACAGGATTAATGTCATGCTATCCATCCAGTGCTACCCCATTAGCTTTAACACTAATTGCTAATTGTGTGATGGCACATAAAGATTAGCGCAGCTGCATATTTGCAGCTCTGTACACAGGAAAAGAGAGGAGGGAGACAAAGAGAGATACCAGGGAGTTTTTTTCTAGCATGAGGAGAAAGTATAATACCAGCAGAAGAGCACAGAATGTAGCAATGAACATTTTACTCTACCTTGCTAGGTTAGTGGACATAAGTGGCTGGATATCAGCTAAACTGGTAAAACAGTTTTAAGTCAAAATATTTAACTTATTCTCTAATAGTGGCTCCACAGTGTAGTGGTTTATACATTTGCCTAACAAGCAAAAGACCCCTGATTTGATTCTGGGAAAAGACACAAGTCCTTTTGGGGTTGTGTCAGGAAAGGCATACAGTGTAAAAATCTGCCAAAAATGCAGAGCTACCTGCTGTGGTAACCACTCGTGAATAAGGGAGCAGCTGAAAGTAGCTTTTCTTTTTATTTAACTTGCCCTTTAATCCTATTTTCTCTTCTTCATAGTTTTTTTCTTCTTTTTTTGATTTTTTTAATATATAAAAACAGGTAACATTAACTTTAGCCTAATAAAATACTTAATGGTTGCAGTTTTTGTGTAATACAAATGAAAATCCCCAGTAGATAAGCCAGTTGGGGGGGTCAGCTTAGGCCTGGCGGGTCCCTGGGCTTGTAAACTACTGGCACTTGCCCTGCCCTGCATTTACCTATAGTCATCTTGTTTGAGTGTTCATAAAACTACCCACTACACTGAGTATGAGATAACGTGACTAGCAAAGTTATCATTACTGCGTGTCTATTTTATAGGCAATTTAGTTTTTAACAGTAAGCCAAATAATCCTTAGATAGCATGATCCAATTCTTCTTTGACATGAGCTGGTGTGACTAACTTTTATTTCCATCTGGATCACAGATTTTATAAAGTTGAATGCCCCAGAAATTGCTAATTATGACAAGGCCATTGCTATTTTAAACCCTTTCTTCTGCAGAAACTGCATGGGAGCTGCAGCTGCATTTTGATTCATTTTAATCAGATGTGTGTGTTTGTGCAACTATTTGTGTATCTGTAGTTGAGGCCAACTCTAATTGCTCCGACATGCTCTTGAAGTAGAATCCCGCCCCCACATTTCCAGACAGATCCGCTATTTGTCACAGTGCACATTGTGCACAAACTCAGCAATGGTGCCACACACACAACCACTAATGCACACCGACACCTTTACAGACACACAAGTCATCACCCACACACATACCTGCAAAAAACAGCTGCATGGTAACATGCAAACATACTGTACTGCACGAGATTTAGCAGCATACACAGGGTTTCCTTTTGGCACTGTATCACACAGAGTCATCAGAAAATTGTAATGGTAGACCCTACAAAGCTTAGCCTGCAGGCAGCCTCTGAGTGACAAGCACACATATGCACACACGCAAACACACACATTCATATATACAGAAGATTCATGACAACTGCGGGGTAAGAGGCAGAGATGAGAAGAGAGAAGATGGGGTGCTCTGGTTTTCTGCTCACGGGAGCAGAAAGATTCTGGCGTGGGAGGATATGAGAATTCAGAACGTGGATGATTATCCCGGCACTCGGAAGAGAGAGAAGTGTGCATGTGCCTGTGTGTGCGCTTGTGTGTGTGGGTGCCTGTGTGTGTGCGCTTGTGTGTGTGTGTGTGTGTGTGTGTGTGTGAGTAGAAATGATCTGCAGACAGCAAGCCATGTCTCAAGAGAAAGGTATCCGTGTTTGCTTTGGGAGACGAATTTGGGAATAAAGCCACCTGATTTGAGGGCAAAATCTGTGTCCCCTGTTTGGCTTGATGCTGTCTTCACTGTGGTTACGTGAAGGTTAGTGTTAGGCATGTGTCTGTTGTGGTTAAGTTTAAGTTGAGCCCGCAGGGAACTAATGTGTTGTGTAGCATACAGCAGCCAGACAGGCTCAGCAGCTGTGACAGAGCTGGTTTGAAAGTGAATTTCTCCCTCGCTAACACGACGGGGTATAAATCTCAATTAGGATGCAGCTGCAGTTACACACACACGCACACACACATGCACCCAATATATCCTCATCACAAGGTTTCTATATAATGGCTTGCTGAGTGCTGGAGCACTGATAGCAAGCCATATAACTTGTATCTTGCTCTTTCTCACCCTCGGTCTCTCTCTCTCTCCACGTTAAGCCACAACTGATTGCTGAGATGCAGAATGAGCTCATGAGGGATAATCCTGCTGATCATGTGACTTGTGTGCGTGTCTGCATGTAGAAAGCAGGAGTAAACTGTCTCTTCGCCTCATTGAAGAGGTCAAGCATGTGGCAAAGTAATGGTTGAGTGTGAGTGTGACATCTTGGACAGGACTGAGTTCTAATGATACAACCTGTTCTCATATGACTATTTTCTCAAAGTCACAGTCTCTTTGTATCTCTGATACATATAAAGGAACGTCTTGTGTTGGTGCAGTGACACAAAGGCCAGAGCAGGACTGAACATTAACAGCTAACGTTACTGTTTAAAAAAAGCAACTAATTCAACAGGCAGGAGCAGTGACTAAAGCATCTTGATTAGTTTAAAGAAAAAATCATAGCTCAGGTTCAAATAGACCCATTCACAATGTTAACACTGCATGTTTATAGTGACTGCATACAGTCCTGTGAAAAAGAGAGTTTTTACAGGATTCTATGCAGCCCTGTGAAAAACTAAGCATGCCCCGTGATTCAGTAGCTTGTAGAACCACCTTTAGCGGCAATAACTTGAAGTAGTCATTTACTCTATGACTTTATCAGTCCCTCACATTGTTGTGGAGGAGTCTTTCCAACGTTGCTTCTTTACAACATTTCAATCGGGTTGAGGTCTGGACTTTGACTGACTGTGTCTAATCTTTAGAAATCATTGAATAATAACTAAAAAATAAGAAAATTTAAATTGATGAGTTTGTATTGAAAAGGGCGTCATACAACCATCATGAAAGCAACCGCCTCTTCCACTATGCAACATAGTTCAAAGAATTAAGTGTGAAACAAGTGACCATTATGCTGTATGAGAAAATAACTGCCTGCTTTGATATGTAGAACACACTGCAGTATTTTACATATCAATATGTAAGGAAGGTCCCTGAAACAGCACATAAATTGCTATAAAAACAGAATTTATGAAAAATAATAGGGGATGAAGCTGCATTTAAAATTTAAGAGCAAATCTTTGGTAGTAAAACATGAAAAGCTAAAGCTAAGCTTACTTCATTAACTACTTTTATTATTTTATAACTGCATTTACTGATTTTTTGACCACTAGGAGGCAAAAGCTAAAACATATATTATAGATTATTTTATAAACCTTATAACAAATTGAATATTCCTAAATCTGATTATTTTTAAGGTTTTTTTAAAAAAAAAAAAAGTTTGGGTTTTTTTTTTTGACCAGTAGCAAGCCATAAAACTAGAGTCACTTTTACAAATGACCTTTGGGCTAATTTCTGAAGAATCAGGTGAGGATATCTTCCACGGTTGTCTTTTTTGCACATGTACCACACAGAAGGAAATGCTCAATTTCTCAGAAATACTCTGGCAAGGAAAGGAAGGAAGGTGCTTTGAAAGAGCATGCAGGAGACAGCGCATGAAATGCTCACTCACTTGCTCTGAATACACTAGACAGTTAGCTGCTCTATTATCAGACTGGTGTAAACCCACATCACAGGAGCTTTGTACAAGGAAGCTGGCAGGTTAAAGACCAGCTAATGTCCAAAACTACTGCACTGGACATTTGCATTCTCACATGCACATCTGTTGAGTAAGTTGTAAAAAAGTCTAGGACTTCAGTGCATTCATGAGTGATTGTTTTATGATTAACATGTTGGTAAATTGTTTGATAAGTAGAATTTACTTGGAGTTGTGTTTGTGTCGACTGGATGTAAGTCAATTATTCACTCTATTTTAGCTCTGTTCTGGTCTCCACCATTGTTAACTGAAAACAACTACATCTTGCAACATTCATCAGTAGATTGAGTCTCAAAAGTTCAAGGGTTTGATATTCACATTACCACCAACAACATGACAGTTACTGTGTGGCTAAAGTTTCACAGGTCAGGTGATACTGATAAAGAGCTGAAGATAATGCAGGTACTATGCAGTGTTAATTTCGAATCATTTTCGTCATAGTTTTCGTCAATGACCTTTTTGTTCTGATGAAAACAAGACGATAACTAAATAAAAACTAATGTGCAAGGACAAAAACTATGACGAAATGTACTGGAGAGATGAGATCCAATCAGAAGTCATTAAGTTGTGTAGAGAGGCGGGACCAGTTTGGAAGTGATCCAATCAGAAGTAATCTCCGTGTGCAGTAAAATTAGACGCGCACAATTTGATCTGCCCCTGACAAACAGGATGGAGGGAGGGAACTCCTATACTCCTTCTTTTTCATGAACACGCGACAAAATGTCAGCGCATGGGAAAAAGAAAAGAGTAGACATATGGACACATTTCACATTTGATGTGAAGGAAAATAAGAGGTGAACGGTGTGGAGCAACTCTCACCAGTAATAACACAACAAACTTTTACACTTTATATTTTAGTCACTGAATCAACTAAAAGAATTCAGATGATGAAATTATGACTAAACCTAAATGGCGTTTTAGTCAAAAGACTATGACTAAAACTAAATCAAAATTTGCTGTCAAAATTAACACTGGTACTGTGTGTGTCTATTTATAATGAAACTATGAGGTTTTGTGCTTAAATCACTTGTTGCGTGTTGTGGAGACATTGATATGTTTCCTGTCACATTGTGGGGACCTGACATTTCTTCTGGGGTCAAAAAGCAAGTCCCCATAATGTAAATCATTACATTTTAGTATGAAGACTTGGTTTTAAGTCTAGTGTAATTCTTTGGGTTAAGCAAGTATTAGCTATGGGGAGTTTTAGCTAAACTGTCCAGAAAAAGAAGGCGTTGCAAGTGAATGTAATGTCCTCTAAAGTGGTGAAAACATGACTATGTGTGTGAGTGTGGCTCATGCAGTATTAATATGATTACAGTGGTCTGGCAGCAGATAACCTATCACTCACATAATCGCCTTTGCCAGAGAACAACACTACTGTCCACAGGCTTACTGACAAACAGTATATGCTACTATACACCCTCTCAGTGCTCCCACAACTTCTTCATACACACACACACATAAACACTCCTCCTCCTCAGCCCTCCTTATCTCCGCTCTGTCTAAAAATCGATTCTGTCATCTCTTCCTCTCTCAACCTCTCTCCATGTCCTCCTCCTCCTCCTACATGTCAGTTAACCTCTCCTGCTTTACTTTCACTTTTTGGATCAATATATGACTTGGCATAATAAATGAGCTCCAGGGCTAAATAATACATTTTGTTTTCTTGGAGGCTTCTTCGGAACAACACGCTGAAACAGGAGCTCACCAACTGTTTGGAGTCGCTGCAGCCAGCCTTCTTCCCTCACTGTAGGCTGAGTGTGACGGCTCAGAGACATTATTTCATAACAGAAGCTAGATTTTTTTTTTTTAAACCAACTTTGCTTTTTAAGTTTCACCATCCCATATACTTAAAAAACCAAATAGACTCACAAACAACATTTGTATGCAGATTTTTCATTGTATTGATTTTTAAAGAGACAAATCCACCTCTGCAGAATGAACCTTTGCACATGCTGTAACCAGTGTTTCAATTTTGGATTATTCTATGACAATAAAGTAAAGTAACAGTGCATTAATATTCAAAGAAAGACTTGCCCCAAGTATTTGCAGGATTGTTCACATTAGACGCTTCAGTGTATTTGTCAGCTGATAAGTAAGAAGGAATTTATAGCATTCCCATTATATGTTTTAATTAATTTACACATACAGTTTCAATTTCAGTCTCTGGTATGGTGAGTACACATCAGTGACAACAGATATGGTAAATGGACTGCCTCTTATATAGCACTTTTCTACTCATTATACAACATGTCTCACCCATTAACGCACACATTCATTTTCTATACCTTTTTTTCCACACACACACACTCCGACAAAAGCATCAGGAGCAACTTGAGGGTCCGTATCTTGCCATGTAGACTAGAGCAGCCAGGGATTGAACCACCAACCTTCTGATTAGTAGACAACCTGCTCTACCTCATGAGCTACAGCCACCCCACAAGCTTACAGTAAGCTCCTGTAAGCAAGTATAAATCAGGCCCGACCCTGCTTAGCTTCAGAGATCAGGCAAGATCGAGCGTGCTCATGGTGGTATGGCCGTAAGCTATGACAATGATTAATTCTAGTGTTGGGGTCATTAGTCAAAAAAGTAACATATTACACATTATTATTTACTTTTATAAAAAATAATGTATTATGCTACTGAATTACTTCCAGTACCACAATACTTTTGCGGTACTCCCAACATGGCCTAAGATAATTACCACTTAACAACATGAACTTTAGGCTACACACGAGGACACACAAGATCTTTCTTTCAGTACTTAAGTGTTAACAATAAGCTGGCAGCAAAACTGGTGAAAACCAGCTAAAAGAGCACTTGACAGAAAAAAAATACAGCAATCCTACAGCAGAAACATGCACAGGTAGAACTGGAGGCTACAAGCTTGACTGCTCATCTCTGCTTTTGACTGCTGAAAAAAAGCTTTGGCTACTTGGATAAGTTCAGCACACACGGCTTTAACAACATTTTGGTTATGGGGTTCTTCACTACTAACTTTGTGTCAACATCTTGTCTTTTCAGGTGCTTAGAAAGAGCATGTTATCAGTGTTGGATAGCTGTTTCTGGTCTGGGTGAAGTTTGCACATTCTTTTCCTTGTCCATGCAATAAAAAACAAAGTAAATTTCACATCTCCATTACTCAAAAGTTGGACACAAACTGAAGTCAGCTGACTGTAGTGTAAGTACGCAGAGAGAAAAATGCATGTCGCAAAGAGCAACATAATTGTGTTACATTACTGTGTTACAGAAAAATGTAATGTGATTACAGTAGCACATTACATCCAACACTGATTCATGTGGATGCAGCATTAACAAAAGCTAGGATGGAGGGGGGTTGCAAAGCAGCTTACAGATGGACAACTATGAGCAGACAAAAGCGAGTTAAAAAATATGCCCTGTGTGAGCCATCGGCTGATACGGGGAAGCATTAAGATCACTTGATCTGCTGGGACTGCAGCTGAGGTTGACTTTCTGTACATACTTGACTAACAAAACAATTGGATGAATGGGTGTGTGCAATGCTGAAACTCCCTCTTAGCCTGTACAGCGTCATTTAGTGATGTGATGGACTGAACAAGCCCTTCAGAGCTTTTCTTTATTTTTTGTTATTCTCCTTACTTTGAGTACACTTGCTGATCTCACTGAAGAGCCAATCAGAGAACAGTATTCCCTACACATCACAACATCACCCTGTATGTATTGACTGAATGAGCCAGAGCAAGAAGCCAAGTCAATCAATCATCTAATTATTCTTTCACCAATTTACTGACTGGGCCATCTCTGCACTGAAAACTGCAAACAGCCAAATGGGAGCTGACATGCCCTACACAACTGCAATGTGGAAGAGTTTGTGAGCAAATTGTCTACAGTATGAATGGCTAAATGCTTAAAAACATATATTATGAATATTATGTATATTTGAAGTGAACAGAATGTGAGTAGTGATTCTGCCACATGTACAAATAATACAATCACTGTCTTTCAGCTCACTATTTTTGGTTGATTTTTGGTTGATTTGTAAGTCTCATCGCTGTCACCAACTGTGTGTTAATGCAAACAACTCGTGATCAAAATGTTTAAAGTAATAAAGCAGCAGAATATAGTTAGAGTTTTGCTTCTAGGCTCTGATTTCATTACTCCTGCAAATATGATATATATTAAATTAGGGAGTGATGAGTGAAATATCCCTCCCGGACCCTCCAGGTGGATGTTGACAAACAGCAGCCAGCAGTGCAGGGCACAGCCTTACTTACATGTCAGAGGGAGAGATGGGAAATTCTGCAGCTTAAATAGGCCACCAAAATTGGAAGGATGTATTTGGTAAGTGACATTAGGAGACTGAGGCATGTTATGTGTGTGCAGCTAGAGCTTCCTACCTCAACTAGCTCCCAGGCTTACGCTCATTAATAAATTATAGCTACTAGTCCCAGTAATACTCTGTTTCTTGGGCTTGGCTAGCTCCCTGTATCTCTGTATGCTATAAGCTTAGACTCTGTGCTGCGTGGACAACCTGGCCTGAGATATAGCCACATTGTGGAGCAGTTTATAGCTCCTTTCAAATTGTTCTCACACAGCATGATGCTTAGTTGATTTCTACTTAGAGCAATTCTTATAACCATGCTGCATAAGAAGAAAGCCACTATTATGAGTAAATTACACTATCTTCAAAGATACATAATACATAAATATCAAAAATACCAAAAATAATTAAAGGAACACTTATAATCAGAGTTTAGCATCAAGTCAGTTAAACTTCTGGGATATTGATCTTGTCAGCTAGTTAAGTGTTAGACGGGGTGTTAACCAGTTTCAGCTGCTTTGGTGTTAATGAAATTAACAACAGGTGCACTAAAGGGGCAACAATGAGACAACCCCCAAAACAGGAATGGTTTTACAGGTAGAGACCACTGACATTTTTCCCTCCTCATCTTTTCTGACTGTTTTTTAACTAGTTTTGCATTTGGCTAGTGTCAGTGTCACTACTGACAGTATGAGGTGATACCTGCACCCTACAGAGGTTGCACAGGTGGTCCAACTCCTCCAGGATGGCAAATCAATACATGCCATTGTCAGAATGTGAACGTCTCTGACCAAACAATCAGAAACAGACTTCATGAGCGTGGCCTGAGGACCCAACGTCCTCTAGTGGGCCCTGTGCTCACTGCCCAGCACCGTTGAGCCCAGTTGGCATTTGCCATAGAATACCAGAATTGGCAGGTCCACCACTGGTGCCCTGTGCTTTTCACAGATGAGGGCAGGTTCACCCTGAGCACATGTGACAGATGTGAAAGGGTCTGGAGAAGCTGTGGAGAACGTTGTGCTGCCTGTAACACGTTCAGCATGACTGGTTTGGTGGTGGGTCAGTGATGGTCAGGGGAAGCTTATCCATGAAGGGACGCACAGACCTCTACAGGCTAGGCACCAGCACCCTGACTGCCATTAGAGACACCCTCTCTACTTTTAAGATTAGGCTTAAAACCTTCCTTTTTGATAAAGCTTATAGTTAGGGCTGGATCAGGTGACCCTGAATGCTCCCTTAGTTACGCTGCAACAGGCTTAGGTTGCTGGGGGTTTCCCATGATGCTCTGAGCGTTTCTCCTTCTCTCACCTCTTTTCACTCACCATGTGCTTATACACCACTCTGCATTTAATCATGAGTTATTATTAATCTCTGGCTCTCTTCCACAGTGTGTCTTTTGTCCTGTCTCCCTCCCCTCAACCCCAACCGGTCATGGCTGATGGCTGCCCCTCCTTGAGCCTGGTTCTGCCGGAGGTTTCTTCCTGTTAAAAGGGAGTTTTTCCATTCCACTGTCGCCAAGTGCTTGCTCATAGGGGGCCATCTGATTGTTGGGGTTTCTCTGTATTATTGTAGGGTCTTTGCCTTACAATATGAAGCACCTTGAGATGACTGTTGTTGTGATTTGGTGCAATACAAATTGAATTGAATTTAATTGAATTAGGTATCCGAATGAAATCCTTGGACTCATTTTCAGACCCTGCACTGGTGCAGTGGATCCTGGGTTCCTCCTGGTGCATGACAATGCCCCAACATTGTCAGGTATGCATACAAGCACGTTGGGGCCATACAGACTACTGAGTACCACTTTGAGTTGCTGCAATGAAATTTCGGCAGAATGGACTAGCCTGCCGCATCATTTTTTCACTTTGATTTTTGGGGTGTCTTTGAATTCAGCCCTCTGTAGGTTGATAATTTTCATTTCCATCAAATGATGTGGCATCGTTTTGTTCCTAACACATTACCCAGTCCATATCAGTATAGACATCCAGCATGATTTTTTTCCCACTGAGATCTGATGTGTTTTCAAAGTGTTCCTTTAATTGTTTTGAGCAGTGTATTTACTTTGTTTTTTGTGTTTCTTTTCCAAATAGAGAGTTTCAGTGGTTGGGTCTTCTAAAATACTGTCTGTATTTAGAAGGTTAACCTACTTACACGATTATCCGTAAATCCCTCACAATTGTGGTCCTTTCTGCTTCTTAAACTGCTGTTATTTTCACTGCTGTTATAATCACTTTTTTACTGAGTAATTTTTAATATTTTAGTGTAACTGAGTTACAGTTTTCAATTAATAAGATCAAATGCATTTTTGGCAACAGCCAGCTGTTTTAATTACAAAAACCTAACAGAAAACCTGCTGTACACTACCTGCGTAAGCTGGAGAACAGAGCGGAACACTTAGCAGACACTGAAACTAGGATGTGTTAAAGGAAACCAGAGTTAAATGGTGTACTATCATGTATGAGGGAGCCCAAATGATAACTCCTCTTTTGCTATATGTGTAAATAGGTGGCTGTTTGATTATATATTTTTAGTGACACGCCAATGTCACCAAGTGGCCACAATATCAGTGAAACTCTAACAATATTAGTTTAAATCTGACAAAGTGGAAATCTGAGAATAATGAAGAATTTACAACCAGTAATTGGCATAGAAGGTCCATCTATTGCTCTTACATCCTGATAAAGGGCTTAATCTGATTTTAACAATCAATGCAATTAATATAGATAGCAGTCAGAGGGGGGAGGGAGAGCACTTACTGTAGCCAGTTCATCAAACTTCCCAAAGAGTTCATTGAGCAGCTTGACCAGTTCCTGAGCAGTACACTGAGAAGCCAAGCTGGTGAAACCCACAATGTCTGCAAACAGGATGCTGTCGAGACAGAATAAAAAAGAGATTTTAATCTAAAGTGAAGTGCTTGATTCATGATGACAGCTGATTTTGATTCGCCCTGCTCCTTGTGTTCACCACACATGCTGTGCTTCTCAATTCAATGAAAAAAAAATACATTCAACAAGCAAGGATGGAGTATGTTAACTGTACAGACCAATGCTTTTCTTTAACAAAATAATAGCAACAGCTCACACGGGAGCAACAAATTGGCTAATAGTGAGCAAACAGCAAATACTATAATCCAATCTCTGATAAGTGAAAGCATCTTTTAGGCCAACCACTAAATCAATTACGGAGCTAAATTGCCTGCTGCTGGCTAGCTGCTGAAGTGGGGTGGAGGAAGGTGTTGAAAGCTACTTAGCCCCTCATTCATTTGCTCAGAGGCAGGCCAGATGGCAGCAAAACAAGGTGTTATGGATCTTATTGACTCAGTGGAAAAATCACTGCTCTCAGTGGAGTAAAGGGATCAGAGCTGGCGTGTGCTGTGTGGAGCTGATCATAATGGCTGAGCTTCACTTTTTTAGATACCTCTTGAGAAATAATGAAACATGTTTTCCCCATAACCTCCTGCCTGTGCGGTTTTTAAGTAGTAATAATGATATCATGTTACATCTGTTAAGCCTTCCATTCTTGTGTGACACCTTTTACAGGGATAATAGTGACAGATTGTAGTTTGATTTTGACAGAGGTAGGCATAATCAGGCTTCTAATTTATAGTCAAACAACAGCTGTTTCCATATCATTTAGCAGGCAAAGCTAATTTTAGTTCCAAGAGTTAATTAAAATACTTTTTCTTGCAGATTTTTGAATGTTTCAGTTGACTAATCTCTAAGGAGACCTATAACATTAGTCTTAATTTCTATTGTATATTTACTGATACTGGATCATCATGTTAAACATGGCAAGTTTCAAATAATGAGGTCCCTTGTTTTTACTCTTGGCTCTGTGTAATGTCAGCGAAACCCCTAATCCCTAGTACAGCAAATTCAGGTACACAGTTTTTACAATTTTTCCTAGTCAGAACTCATTTCTTTCAGCACTGCATGTTTGCACTATCTATCTCATTATCTTTTGCTAGAGTTGCTGGAAAGCACACCTTCCCAGATGAAATAAATAGGGCAGAGCCAATAATGTTAGTGTAAACTTTGTTCCATTTTTCACCTGTTTCCAAGTCATCTCAGAGTGCTTTATATTGGAAGGTGAAGACTACAATATTAGAGAGAAACCCCTAACAATGATGCTCTATGAGCAAGCACTTGACGACGGTGGGGAAAAAGAACTCCTCCAGCAGAACCAGACCATTCATGTTAGGCTTCTTGGGGATTCCTGTTCATTCTGTGGATAAATCTTGCCTGATTGCAGTTGCTAAGCTATGTTCTAAATAAATTCTGTTTGAGAGAGGTGAGGTTCAGTGAACAGTCACTTCAAACCTGACCACTGGGAATTGTTCTGAGGTGGACCTAAGCACAGGTTATACTTTTTATTTGATCAAATGGCCAGTGCTGTGGCTATTCTGTTTTTTCTCAAATCCAACAGCCGCAAAATAGTCATAAAGTAAATGAACAAGACTATACATCAGACCAATTACATGATGACAAACTGCTTTTGTTACACAGGCAGACATATTTCTCTCAGTCGTGACTGAGTCGCTGTGCTCTTTTTTGGCAGCACACTATAGTTCTTGAGGAGTCTGATGTATGCAAAGCTGGGATCACGACTGCCGCTCGACAGAAGAGGTCTGTTGTACCATTTGTCTTTGAATGGTGCTGTGCTGCAGGTCGTACTAGTGTGTGTGGGGGGCAGTGGGGGGGATAGAGGAGGTGGAAATGGTGGGGAAGATAAGGCACAGTGGTGCCGGAGCTAAATAGGTGAGCAATCAAATGTTCTCGGGGTCACATCAAAGGGGGACCAAATCTGGAGGCTGTATGCCTCTGCTCGGGAACATAAAGGTTTTTGTTTATCTCTATTTTTTTTTTCCTTTTCTTTTACTGCTATGTGTTTTGTGTGTATGTGTGTGTTTCTAGCAGCTCCCCAGGGACAAGCAGGAGCATGCTCGCTGAGTGCAGCCCCATGATGTTTGGCCGAGTGCCAGTCGAGGCTGGTGAACGGGCGGTGATGTTCCTGAGCTGTGAGTGAGTGTGGGAGCCAAGCAGACAGACAAGCAGACACTATGAGCAAGAAGAGAGTGGGGAGGATTGTCTCTTGACAGGAGTGCTGTTGATATGCTACCTAGCCCTTGACTCCTACACTCAGCAGCACTAATACAGCTCTCCAATTCTTTTTACTGCCTCGTTGGAATGTAATCAGCTCAAAGTCAAGCCAGGTTCTCACACATATTTTTCATTACAAGCGCATTAGAGGTGGCCAATTAAATAGCTTTAAAAATTCACAGGAAAAGCCCTGTAAATATTAGATGTTTTCATTATTGATTAATCCTTGTTTGACTAGTAGATTACTTACTAATCATTTAATTTAAAGAATGCCAAAAAATGCCAAACTCAAGTTCTTAGAATCAAGCCATGCTCAGATTGATTTTTTTTCCTGCACAATCAACAGTCAATAAGCCCAAAGATGTCAAGTTTATTCTATGTTTGAAATAAAGTAAGAAAATTTCCCATTCATTTATTTCAAAATTTTGAATGCTTATAGTTAGGGCTGGATCAGGTGACCCTGAATCCTCCCTTAGTTATGCTGCAATAGGCCTAGGCTGCTGGGGCCTTCCCATGATGCACTGAGCATTTTTTTTCCATCACTCACCTCTTCTCACTCTCTTCCACAGTGTGTCTTTTGTCCTGTCTCCCTCCCCTCACCTTGAACCGGTCGCAGCAGATGGCTGTCCCTCCTTGAGCCTGGTTCTGCCGGAGGTTTCTTCCTATTAAAAGGGAGTTTTTCCTTCCCACTTTCACCAAGTGCTTGCTCATAGGGGGTCGTCTGATTGTTGGGGTTTTCTCTGTATTGTTGTAGGGTCCTTACAATATAAAGTGCCTTGAGGTGATTGTTGTTGTGATTTGGCGCTATATAAACAAAATGAAAATTGAATTTAATTGAATGTTTGGCATTTTTGAGTAACTTAAATGATGAATTTTGTAAGTCAACTAATGCCGCCAACTGAGCTCTGCATAACAAGCTTGTAGCTTCTGATAAGTCCAAAAATATATAAACTTAGCACTAAACATAAGGAAATTTGTTTGGTTGATTATTTCTTTGTTGTAACAATGCTTCTTGGCAATAAATCTTATACCGTTGGACTGCCTGGTTATTTCCCCATAAATGGTGCCACATTTGTAAGGAAAATGCATTTGTGTGTTGAGCAGCAGAGTTGAGTATGTGGGTTGTGCCCACAAAAAACTTGCCAAATCTTCTCTGCCAAAGCCAAACAGTTTATTCTGCTTATGACTCTTGTTTTGAGCTTCTGGTACCCCAGTTGCTGACAATCAGGTGCCTGATTGGTGCCTGATTAGCTGCTCCTGTGAGGATGGACCCTGCTACAGTGGTCAGTTGGTGTCTGCTCCAAGCATGCCACATTTGACTGATCAGGATAGGGCCCGTGCCATAGGGCAACTTCAACCTGGTGTTCTGCAAAACCAAGTTGCAGCATAATTTGGAGTGAGCCCTAATACTATCTCTAAAAAAAAGAGACAGGCTGTGAAGTGGCCGTCCCAAGAAGACGACACAACAAGAAGAGCATTTCCTCACCCTGTCAGCACTTAGGAACCGTAGGCAGTCTTCTACAGATTTGCAGTCATGGTTTGCAGGACAATATGGCCGATGGCTCTCTACCCAGACACCAGAATCATAACGTGTAGAGGAACGTTATGTTCAGAAATGAGTCCAGATTCTGGTGGGACCTTAAGAGAGCTGTGCATAAATGTATGCCTGTAAATTTCAGTGAACTGAAGTAATGTTCTAAAGAAGAGTGGACCAAAATTCCTCCAAAACAATGTGAGAGACTGATAAAGTCCTACAGCAAACAATTATTTCAACTTATTGCTGCTAAAGGTGGTTCTACAAGCTAACTGAATCATGGGGTGTTCTTAGTTTTTCACAGGACTCGAAAACTTTCTTTTTCCACATGACTGTAAATAAACTTGTCTCTAACTCTTAATGGAACTTTTGCTTTAGAGTCATAAAGAAGGTCCTGCCAGTGTTCCAGTATGTCTCCTGCATGAAATGCATGAAATAAAACAGGTTCAGGGTTTCAATTAATTACACCTATTTAAATACATTTCTCATGCACATGCAAAAAAAAAAAAAACTTTTGGTTTTCCAAACCATTTTTTGCATCTGCAAAAAGGTGTGTGAGGCAGGGGAGACAATTATTTTTAATCTGCTTATGGTGGCAACAGCGCCCATTGCCCTCTCTAACCTTTATGCTGCCTGATTGCGTCTGCGCTAATGTCTAATCTTAATTGCTCTGCTTCTATTCTTGACCTTGACGTCACAGTCACTGACACCTGGATCAAAACACTCCAGTCCCTCCACACACCTCTGAGGTCCACAGTTGTCATGACACCCCCATACCTGACATTGTCATGACGTTGGATGTAGATCTTGTGAAAGATCCGCTCAGGCGGCTTCAGGAAGTCCTCCTTCATCTCCATGGCAACATTCCTGGGCAGTAGGCTCATTAGTAGACGCTCCTGAAGAAGAAAGGGTTAAAAGAGGAAAGGAGGCTGTGTTCAAACTTTAAACTGGGAGGACATAAAGTGTATCTTTGTATTGAAGCACAATAATTTGTTCTATCTCTTGCTGTAAGCATCAGAATGTAGAGGAAATACCAAACACATTGAATTCCTCCATTTAGTGTTGAAAAGATAATTTATTCAGTAAATATATTAACAAAAACATATATAAAGATTTTTTTTGTAATTTTATGTAAATAGCACCAAATCACAACAACAGTAATGTAAGGTAAAAGACCCTACAACATTATAGATAGAAACCAGCAATCGGACAGTCTAAACAGCTGTTGAGAGTGGGGAGAAAAAACTCCTTTTAACAGGAAGAAATCTGTCAGAACCAGACTCTGGGAGGGCAGACATCTGCCACAAGGGGAAAGACAAAAGAGGAAAACAAATACTATAGCGAGATGACTACTAACAAGCATCAACTACTAACAAAAGGACAGTGAAGAGTCACCTGATCCAGCCCTAACTGTGAGCTTTATTAAAAAGCCTACTCTTAAAAGTAGAGAGGATGTCTGTCTCCTAAACCCAGACTGGGAACTAGTTTCACAGGAGTTAAGCCGGTCTCCCATTCTACTCTAGGAACTCTAGGAACCACAAGTAAGCCTGCAGTCTGAGAGCAAAGTGCTCTATTAGGATAACATGAGGATCCAGTGTCTGTAAGAGACAGGGAGACAATGAAGAGAGGCTAATATGGGAAAATGTCATGCTAAATAGAAAATGCTGTGCTATTGAATAGCCAGAGCATACTCATCCCTGGTGTGTAACTAGTGCCATTTTATCAGTCACTCATGTGGCTTACGCACAAAGTGTCCTTGGTGAGAGAGATCTATCTCTCCCAAGTCATCATTTGTCAACAAGCAGTGTTACTATTGTGAAAGGAGAATGTTTTAACCTAAGCCAAAAATCTTTTCCTAAACATAACCAAGTAGTTTTTAGTGCCAAAGCCTAACCAGTGAAAAACAAATGGGCAGGTTAAAAGAAAAAAAAAAGTGCAAAACACAAAGGTCCCAGTAGGATGCAAAGCACAGTCTACTACTACTACCACCCCTCCAACCTCTACAGGATGAGAAAGCGTTGGTTTAACAAGTCTTTTCTGCATTTTCTGACTGTAAACTGAATTAAAGCTGAAATGATTTTGTTAGTCGTACAGTAGAAAAATTCAGACTTTGAAAGTTGCTTTGTTTTCATCATAAGTGATTTTTAAAATCCATTTTAGTGGCAGACTGTTAATTAACCACAACAAGCAATCTGATTACTGAATTTTGGGTTTCAGGAAATTGTGATGTGATGTTACACATTATGTAGCATATTTGCTTCAACTTTTTATTATGAAAACTATTGTGTTTGTTCTTTGTAATAGCCGCAAGCTATAAAAATGACACCATAACTTTTTATATTGGTTGTTCACAGAGGTTTCTCATGTAACGCCATGCACACATTACACGTGATACAACCTCCAGTCACGAAGGAAAAATGTGTATTCCCCGACTGGCTGGCAAGTGGTTACTGGATGTTGCTGGCTGTCACCAGTGAAATTGGTTAAGAAGAGGGTGCTGTACCAATAAACCTACTTGTGATTGCTTTGGTCACCTGTAGTTTGCATGGCAGATGCCAGTTTGTCTGCAAACACTTGAAAAAGTGTGAAGCAAACTGGAAACAGAGAATGTTTGCCTTTAAGGTAAAAGCTGTGTCTCAGCACCGCAGCCAATAGAAGCTTTTTTTTTACTTTGAAGGCAAATGGTCTCTGTTTCCACTTTGCATTGCACATTTCATGGCATACTCCAAGTCAGTGTGTCTTAAGCAAACCATGGGCAACTGCAGCAATCTGCTAGTGAACAAAACAATTACAAGGAGGTTTTCAGCAACCAGTCAATGAATACATATTTTCCCAAGCACGCGATGGTTGCCAGAGGATCAGTGAGCAGTCTTTAGGCTTAATGGGGCTTTAGCAATCACAGCAACTACCATCAACCTCCAGCAAACACTCACCACCCTCTTGGGGAATACACATTTTTGTCTCTAGGCCTGTGTGACTGGGTCCTTATTCACCTGACCCCACTTTGTCACATGTCCAAACTGGCAGACAAGTTGACGTAATTAGCGATCATGTGACTGCAGAACCTCAATAAATCTTACTTTCAGTGCTGCCACCAGGCTGAAATTTTCCAGTGCCACTTCAGATTCATATGGTAAAGAAGGAGTCCATCAGCAACTGTGCAAGTGCTAAGCACTAGGTGGCTAAGTGCCTAGGCTAGCCACAGCTAAGGCTAAGGGGTTTGAAAATCATCCAGGTTAGCCTAGCAGTAGCTCAGCCACCAGCTAAAGTAATCTTGTTGAATATATCCGCTAGTAGCCTTGTGGTATCAATTTAAGAGGTATCAGTGGATATCTTTAGTTATCTGTCATGGCGGATAGCGACAGTTTGTAAGAGTGATAGAAAATGGGACAAAGCAAGACTTAACCCAGGACAAGTGTTTACATGGCGGAGAACGCTTCAGGATTTAAGGGGCTTTAAAACAGACACCCAGCTGGTAACAAAGTAACAAAGTAAGTAACAAAACCTGCCTTCCTGGTTTGGTTTGATGAGGAAAATGGGAAAGTGATGCAGTGTAGCGCAACACTGTAATACCATTAGAGGGCCAAAAGTTACCTATTGTAGGTTTAATTTTTTGACTTTCATAAATGAAATCATTATTTTATGAACTCTTGGAACAGATATTAGACATTTTATAGACTAAACAATCATTCCAGATAATCACTAATCAAAAATTATTTGTTATTGGAGATAATTATTTTGCCAGTATTTTTCTATGAATTGATTAATGGTTGACTCTGCAAAACAGATTAGAAGATTACAGGCAGTAGTTTCTTCAAATGCTTTGTCTAATTCTCACTTTGTACAATATTGTAGAACATTTCAGAGAACATTTGAAGGCTAACTTAATGACTTCATCAACGAATCCTTTCAGCACAGGCCTAAAGTGGCATTTACACCGAGAAGCATATTTGTTTTTGTTTGTGTGAATAGTCTCAGTTGCAGCAGCAATGAAGTATGCTTGAAACTCTAGCAGGATGTTGTAAATGCACAATGAATCATCAGGCAGCTATAGTGAATAGCTGTTGAGAGGCAGGGTTATAAAAGCAGCCGGGGCTCTCCCGTGTCTCCCTCCAACTCTTTTTCACATGATACTTCACACTGCTCCTCACCTGAGAATAATAAAAAGGGATACTGGAGAGCAGCTTTTAAAAACAGCCATCATTCTCCATTACGGAGACTGAGTGTGAGTCTGTCAATGTGTCTGTGTGTGTGCGCATGTGTGCCATCTTTCCTATTATGCATCTGCGCAAGGTGTGCAAATTATGATGACCACAGCGTGACTGTGGTCATTTGAATAATAATGAATTTGCCTGCTTTGTTAAATAAATAATAATTGATTAAATAAATAATAATTTATAACACATTAATAATAATAAAGAATGCGTTATAACAACACATTACTAGTTCTCATTTCTCTTATCTGTCCCTGGATCAATTCACTGTGTGCTCTGTTCCACGAAGGTTCTTGTCCTAGTGGTTTATTAATGAGCCATACTCCATATTTAGACTATTTTTTTTGGGGGGGGAGGGTTTCTGTATTTAAATATTATGATTTAACCCTTTAACGCCAAGTGTATCACATCTGATACATGAGTTTTTGTGAGTTTTTGAGCCCTCTACATCCTCAGTGTGATTTGCTTTTTCCTGAAAAACTTGAATAAATTGCACAATAAATTTTTAGGCAATAAATTGCACAAAAATGCTGCATATAGCAAAAATGACACAAATTAAAACTCATATTTGCAAATTGATATGTTGTTTTTATTTGTCAGAAGGTTCAATAAACACTTTAGTTTAAAAAAATTTTGAATTTTATTTCATGGTTCAGGTTTCACAGGGTTAAGAAACCAGTGTCAGCCCTAACCCTGGTTTTGAGGAACCTGAATTTGCTAGCTTAAGTACTGCCAAATTATGAAGGGACTGCATTTATATATCTTGTCCAGGCTTCTGAATGCTGCCAACTACATTCACTGGCAGAGCTACAGCCAAATGATGTAAAAAAAAAAAAAATACAAACAAGTAAACAACAATTTTTTTTTCTTTTGCTAATGAATATGAAAGACATTTAATGGGTTCTTCCTTTGTCCATACTCCATCTAACAACCATATCTCCTTAAATTTAGCTATATTCTGAATTTATTACACTTTGGCTTTTGGTAGTAAAAAAAAAATAATGCATGAATAAATTTAAAAATGCTTATAGGCAAAATCAAAAGGCAACCATGTCTTCTTTTGGGTAGTGCAGTCCAGACGCCTGTTAGATTCCAGTATGGATGCAGTAATGGGGTTGACTTATAATTTTCCCTTGAAATCACAGAAAGAAGTGCAACAATTATGGGAAATAATTGAATCCAAATTTTACTCAGATTCAGTGCATGAATGACCAAACTTTAACCACATTCTTATGCATTAATTTTAGAACAGGAGAGATTCATGACACTTAACATTTAAAATACCACTTACTACCACTTTTTTCCTCCTTTTTTAACCAGAATCTAGTTAGCAGAAACTTCCAGGGTTTAAAAAGAAAGGCTGAAAGTGAAAACATCCCTACAGCCTGGCATAAAAAAAAAAAAAATAAGATAGCAAAAAGCACAATGCTAAAATCCTGCCTGAATTGTAATGTAAGTTAAAAAAAAAAAAAAACGTGACACCATGGTGGCTATGTCCATGTTTTAAAGACACTTTATGAACTTACAGTCTTTTGTAGCATATTTGCTCACTTGTCACAGTCATGTGAAAATAAAAGGGCAGAGAGTATATGACTATAAAATCTGAGGGAAAGAATCTCTTTCTCCCACATTACAAACGTAAGTCACATCATAGCAAACAAGCAAAACAAAGCTGCTACACAAATGAACACTCTGGAAAACAACAAAATAACAAAACAAATAATGTAAATTACTATTTTTGGCAGTCTGTTGAAAATGACTGTTTACCTTAAAAACCAAAGACAGAAATGTGTTTTTGTTAGGGAAACTCAAACCATCTTAAGGAAAAAGGAAGAGTGGATGGCTTTGTATAGTTTTTGGCCACAATCCCTAATTAAATAGTGTTAGATACTAAAAAACTGAACCAAATGTCAATCAAAGGGGCTTCAGATTAAAAAATTCTTATGTCAGTGATGTTTATTCATGGTCATTCTTCACTTTGGTAATGATAGCTTAACAAGCTGACTTCAACTATAGACTCTGCAGTTTCAAGACTTGATGTTAATTCAGTTCAGTTCAGTTCTATTTATATAGCACCAAATCACAACAACAGTTACCTCAAGGCACTTTATATCGTAAAGTAAAGACCCTACAATAATACAGAGAAAACTCCAACAATCAGACGTTACCCTTTTGGACAACGCCATGTTGTTTTTATTGAAGCCAGATATGACCATATTTGGAGTAGAGGGTGGAGTGCTACAGTAAGTCATCAGCTGATGCTGCCAAGCTTTGTTAGAAAGCTGTATCCATAGACTGTACAGGTGCAACACTCAGACACACATTCCATATCTTTTAATTAGTGCTAAATAACAGGCTCATAAAATCCTAGAACATCACTCAAAATTGAAGCACAAACTTCTTTCATGGCCTGTACCACAAAACAGGTGATATTATTTATCAGACACTTCCAATAAAAATGCTCCAAAAAGCACCAGCAGTACAAACACCACCTCAGGGACTTAGAAATAGCAGCGATGAAGCCTAACAGATAGCTATCGTTTACAGTTCACCTGTCAATCAAAGCAGTCACGCCAGTAACTTTGAGGCTTACCAGTATCCAGATGGATTTCTGAAAAAGAACAGCCTTCGTACAGTTGTTATTAAGAATGTTTAGTTTTTTGTACCGGGCTGTAAATATCTTTTAAATGCTGTAAAGTTGGGCATTTTAACATGGGGAGTCTATGAGGATTGACCTGCTTTTGGAGCCAGCCCCAAGTGGCAACTCCAAGAACTGCAGTTTCTCACTTTCTCACAACCCTGGAAGTTGCTGCTCATCTCAACTCAAATTCAACTATTTACTTTTACGTACTTTTTGTTTTTGTGGGCCTTTCATCAATGTCTCACAATTTTCATCTGAAGATAGAATTTTCACTGATATCATGGAGTGTAATTATAATGATGGTCTAATCTGTCGTTCCCTGACTGAACCATGATTTCCCAAGTCAAGAATGAACTTCAGTGCTTTTCAGTGCTCAATGGATGAAGTCATAACAGATATTGAGTTCCCATAACAGATCCATCTCCTTGACAACTGAGCCCACTGATGAAGACTGATGAAGGCTGCGGGATATAGCTGAAAGCTTCAGATAATTCTCACGAGTGGACCTAGTGTCAGGACTGGTTTGTTGCAGTCACTGGCAAATTAAATATTCTGCCTCTCCCGGCTTATGCGAAGGAAGAGGAAGCTTCACAATTGAACGGGGAAATCAATTCACCACACAGGAAGTGCAGCATGTAGTCCACACATGTTCAAGAGTCAGTGCAACTCATAGACTCACCTGAAAACCAAAGCTAAAAGCTCATTTCACCCATGTGATGGGAAATATTCAAGCCTGTGACGTTTTGTTCATGGGCACATCAGTAGAAGCCTGGTTGCTAGCTATTGATAGATCCAAATCAGGGCTCTGCACATCTTTCTCTCACCCAGATAAAGTGTGACCTTTATTGGAGTAGGAAGGCCATGAAAGCAATCTGCTTGTGTAATTACCTGTCAGAAGGGAGGCTGTTACTGCTGGGGAAAACACAGCATATCATCGCCTAGTCTACAAAGCACAGGTGCTAAGTGTGCACGTGCACTTGCAAACGTTGCTTATAGCAAAGGTGAGATTCAGATTTGGGCATATTTTATACTGTACATGAGATAATCAGTACTCCATAGAACAACCGGTGGGTTTCGTGCCCATAGTGGGTGGGGAGGGTGCCGTGCAAAAGAAAGTGTTTCTGGCGTGTTAAAGTTGCCTGATGGTTCCACAGTTAAATCCATGTAGGTGTGCGCAGAGGGGGTGGAATGTGTGGCGCTGGTGCATGTGCCACAGTAATTGTTCTTTCCTTAAATAGCTGCTGTCATAGTTACTGTGTGCCCGTGGGCAGGCTGTGAGAATACATTGGCACCTGAAACCATCATAAAAAAGAAAAAGAAAGAAAAAAAACAACTCTTGAAAGACTGCAAATATTTTTATGAACATACGCACACCAAGATGAGCTAAAACGTGTGGCTGCTGTTTTCTGTCCGTCAGTGGGTCCCTGTGTGCTGCCTCACCTGTTTCTCGTTTTCGTCCTCCAGTCTCAGCCGCTCCTCGATACAGTTGCGGGCTTGCAGGAAGACTTTCCTCTGGGTGCGTTCAGTGAAAATCCTCACAAACACCCCTGACAAGTTGACACTGGTGAAGAGCACGGCATTGGCCACCAGCTGCACACAGACAAGAACAGACATGGCAAACAAAGCTGGCAGCATCCAGATGCTGTTTTATACACGCATGTAAGTTTGTGTGTGTCTGTCGTATATACTGCTAGGTTAGATTGTAGGATAGATTGAATGGCAGACATAAAGGTCAGCGCAGGATTAAAAAATGAATGGTAGGTATGATTTAAGGATCAAAAGCTCTACAGAGGAATGGCTGGCAGACAAAGTGCATTATTGATATAGGCTATTGAGCCCATCAGACACCTAATTTGGAGAATGAACCCTATAGTCACTCTGTGTCTTTGATTCTCGATAGAGTCAGAGGTGAAAGCTCAGACACGCGTGTAATCCAGCACTGCCACATGAATGATACTTTCTCTGTACTGTGATCAGCAAATTACCACCTGATAAACAAAAGCCACTTCAATCCAGGTAATAACCAAACAGCTTTAGCACGATTGCTTCCAATTAAGGGGTTGAGACAGAAGATAAATCTGAAGTGTGAGGAATGATCAACAGGAAATTAAGTTTTCCCTGATTACTAGGTGATTTTACACCCTCAGACCTCTAATATGAAAACAGAAAAAGACTGCTCTTTGGTTGAACAAGTCATGTGTGTTCAGTAGGTCATAGACGCTACAGTTCAAGAGGTCATAAGCCAAAAAGGTTAGGAAACCCTGCTTTAGTGTGTCACACAGGCTTAAATGTCTTTTCTAACATAGGAAATTCTGCAGATCCTTAAAAAGGGGCACAGAAACAGTCCATTTTTTTTGTGCCTGCAGGTAAACGAATATCGCCCCCAAGGGCTAATTATTGGACCTTCAGGTAATTAGGTGTAAATTTCTGAGGGCCAAAAGTTTCTGTGCTTTCCAAGCAGTAAAAGCTACATATTTACACCATGGGTACTCTATTTCTTCTAGATATTAAAGGTGCAAAATCAGCAGACTACTGTTTCCTTTAACCTTCTGGGGTCTAAGACATCATCGATGATGACCCCAACCCTAACATTCATTCTACAGTATATCTATGTTGTGTATTGGCATGGTGGTCCCCAGGTACAGATGTGAGAAAAACAAAGCTCGCTAAACTTACAAAGGCACTATACAAATACCAGTCCATTTCCAGTAATATAAATATATATATAATATAAAATAAATTTAAACAGATTAACATGTACCATGTCCTTCCTTTTTTTTAAAGCTCTGTGCTTGTACCATTACATTAAGGTACAAACACCAGAGGTCCAAAATTGGTCTCTGTAAGGTACAAACTACAAGGGTACAAATAAGTCCCCCCAGCCAAGAGACTGCTGTACCACTAAAGGTACAGTGAGGTATTTTTTAAAGTAAGAGGTCAGGATTTCTTCCCAAATCCACACTTGATGCTTGTTGACTACTATATCTTTGAAAATCTCTATAAAAAAAATGTAAATCAAACAATGTAATGTGAACTAGAGAAGCCAACACAGCTTCACTTCACAGGTTAAAAGCCAAAAGGTTATGTTTCATGACATCTGCCCTGGGAAAATACATCTTAAATACAAATACTTTCTACCCACAATCTTGTTCATAAGGACTAGGCAAGCTTCAGCACTGAGTTGTGTAATTACTGGACCTTTATGCTAACTATATGTACTTTTTTGAGACCCAAGAGGTAGATATATGTACCTTTCCACATATATTTCAACAGTTCCATGCTAAGTGAAAAGCATTTAATACATTGTGATAGGGTTTATTCTGTATCTGTCTTGTATATTGGTGGAACAGTGGTGCAAAGGTTAGCACTGTCACTTCACATCAAGAAGGTTCTGGGTTTGAATCTGTCTTTGTTCCCCCTGTGCCTAGGTGCAAATGTGACATAGATAAGGCTTTGAGTGGGCAATAAAACTAGAAAAGTGGTATACAAACAGCAGACTGTGAATGAATGGCTGTGTAAGTATATAAATTGCAGGGTACCCATATAAATGAAGGGGGAACCCTGTACTTAATTCTGCACCTTCTGCTCATTTTTATTGTGTTGCATTAAGATACAGTACAAGATACTGAAGACCAGTGGCTGAAGACTGGTCCTCGGTATGGTATAAACCACAAGGGTACAAATAAGTACCCCACTGGGAGTACAAGGTTGGCATCTTAGAGGGTACCTCCCCAGTGATGAGTCATTTATACCTGTAAAGGTAAAATAAAAAAATGTTCCTGAGAGTGTGTTACTTCTGAGACATCAGAACCCTTTCTTTCTACTCCATGCTTTCTGTTTGGTGCTTGTAGATCTCCACAAAAAGATTTAACAATTTTGTTGTGTTGTGAACTGGACAAGCTGACACAGCTTCACTTTAAGAAGTCAAAAGCCAAAAGGTCATGTTTCATGGGACCATAATAAATATCTGTATACAGATCTAAGACTTAAAGATGTGTGTGTGTGTGTGTGTGTGTGTGTGTGTGTGTGTGTGTGTGTGTGTGTGTGTGTGTGTGTTGTTGTTGTTTGTTTGTTTGCTTTGTTGTTTGCTTGTGTGCTTGCTTGCTTGATTGATTGTTTTTACTTCTATCTACAATCGAATTCCAGGACCTAGTACTGAGATGTATATAAGGCTCTGCAGGATCTTTGTTTCAGCACCGGCGGTTGGACAGCTCCTCGTCTACTTTATTACTGCTGGTGCGCAAAAGTGAAAATCCTCGTTTCCAGCTTTACAACTACACTACCTTGCAGCTAAAATCGATCGCTGACAATGTTTTTAACCTTTTCCTCTCCTGGGAAAGTCGGCTGAGTAACCATGCTGCCTCCCGGCACCACTGTACATTCATGCAGTTACTTCAGAGTCCAACTGGGAGCTTCCCAGACAGCACAGGAGCAAGTTGCTTAAGCAGACTTGGACGGAAGTTGTTGGAACTCAAACCCACTACCTGTACATGATCGTTGTTTAAGTGAAGAGACTGTTATCATTTCATCAAGCAATTGAGCTGGATGAGTGACTGACCGGGATGCAGGTGCAGCACTTACTGGTCTCCACAGCCTCTGTTTCCTCCCAGTGACCGACGTCGCTATGACAATGAAGTGGGATGTAGCCAGCATCACCCCGAACAGCACGGCCAGCAGGGTCCGCACCGGCAGCAGCACGTAAGCCACGAGAGTGACCAGCATGAGCTGCCACACGCCTTGCTCAGGGGCAGCGGCGTTCACCAGCTCCGACGTGCCCAACGCCAGCGGGAACGGGCAACAGAGCAGCGCGAAGGTGAAGCTGAACAGCAGGGCCAGCTTCGCTATTTGCTGCAGCTGCGTCACCTGCAGGTATTTGACATTGGTGACGATAAACAGCGACAGGAACACCACGCAGTGCACCGGGTTGGAGCCCTTGGACAAGGTGAGACGCGGACTGGACAGCAGCTCCACGAGGGACAGCGACGACGCGGCCACGATGAGCACTGCCAGCGCTTTGAGGGTAGCGGTCTGCTCCAATTTCAGGTTGTAGTTCTGGAAGAGAGCCTCCAGCTCCTGGCTGTTGAACTCGTCCTCGCAGGCGATGGCACCCAAGGGTGCACCGGCCGGGCAGTGACCCTTCCTTCGCCGCGTCTTGATTCTTTCGAATGGCATCTCCTCCATATTCCGGCCATTCATAAAGCGGGGATGGCGCACGAGCCGCTCAACTTTTAGGGAATCGAACCGGCACCATCTCCCAGTTCATGCGTCCTGGATGTCCGAGGG
>VUQS01072785.1:0-37036 GCA_015108495.1 Heterochromis multidens
ATTTTTGTAGCAACATACTACTTTCTGCAGTACAATACTGTTCAACTGATGCTCACGAGGGTATGGTACCACAGCATGTTCCAACACTGCTTTTATGCAGACAGAGGGGGTTGTAAGTAATCCAGAAAAGTTGGAACACCTGTAGGAATTAGTAGCACCAGCTTTCAGGGCTTGATCAACCTCCATTGCTGCAGAACAGCTTTAAATTGTTAACCCATTTTGTGTTCCCTGAAAAAGGCCTTTTTGAATAATTCTGAAATGTACATTATTTTTCAGTTTTGGGTAACCTTACCTTTTTTTTAACCTCTGGCAGTTCACCACTTACCTTTGTACCATTGCAAGCTATTCATTGGACTTGAACGACTTCAATTGCAATAAATAACTGGAAAAATTGTGGTGTTCTAAAACTTTTGACCGGTAGTATATATGCTTAAAGTTTGAAGCTTTTGCATCACGAGTTTGAAAACACTATGAGTGAGAGTAGTATGTCCGTACCCATAGGAAGAGACTATCAGCCATGTGGAACGTCAGTGATATTCAGAGTCTTGTAGCGATGACAGGAGAAGTAGCCAATGTGGGCAATTACTAAGTTAAACTAATTGCTAATTTGAGGCAACCAGTTGAAGTGACAACCAATAGCAGCATATAGTTGACTGCCCGGAGCATAGAATGTCCATTACCAACTAGCTAAGTGATGCATGACAAGCACATTGCTTTATATGCACATGGGAATTGAACCTATGCACATATAAAGTACTTTGTTTTTTGCTTCTCATTCATATTTATACAATGATAACTGTTCTGGATACAAGGGCATGAATCTGTCGGAGTTGAGCACAAAACCAAAGCTAGCAGATCAGCTGAAAACACAGTACTGATAGGTCACTTATCAACTGGTGGTACTACTCTGGCTGTGTTGCTTTTCAGCACTTCACACAGATACTTTTACTTAAATTACGAAGCAAGATTCCAGTACCTGAATGGATCACATGGGTCTTTTGTTGTGTGGGAATCAGCCCCCCGAACTATTCTCAGGTAAACAGTAAAAACAGTCTAAGACAGTTAATAAGACACTTAATACCACTGGATAAAACAACAAGTATTAAGGATGACCATTATAATGAGCCTCTTTTGTATGTTTCCATCTCTCTCTTTTTCTCTAGGCCTCTCTCTTTCCTTTTTGGGGTGAGTTAAGGTTTCAGTGCCCTGGTTTCCACACCAGATTATGTGCACATTGTCCGTGTGTGTGTTGTGTGTGTATACACGTGCATGTGTATTTATGTCAACCTACAAGGCCTTCCCATGTACCACACATACCTCTCTCTCTCTCTCTCTCAACCGTCTTTCTCCCCAGTCATTCACACACAGACACAAACTATCATTCATATACATCTCGCTCACACACGTGCTGCCTTACCAGTCAGTGTGAAGTGGGTCAGTGCTCTGCTTTTAAGGGAGGAAATTAAAACATACGTTTTGATAAGGAATTGCACGTGTGGGTTTTTAATCAAGGATGTGTCGCCTCTCACCAGATAAAAACATGCAAATAGTTAAATACGGTGAAAAATGCAAAGTATTTTTTTCATTTCAAATAATGCATTATCTAGCTCTGACCTTGATTTGGTTTGACTTGAGTTGAACAAAATGTAGATATTTTTTTTGTTTCCATTCTTAGATTGTTTAAAATGAACAAATTATAATGCTGAAGGAGGTGGGAATGTGGAGTATTTCACAAGATAAAAAGCACAAAGTAAAGAATAGTTTTTGTTTTCATCTTTTTGTACGAAAACATGCCCTATCACCGTACTGAGAAAGTCCAAGGTTGAATCAGGAATACAAGAAAATACACACAGTATATCTCATGCTATCTTATCAAAACAGTGAGTTTTAGCTTTATAAAATGAGTTGCTTGATAAACAGAATTACAAAGAACTTGATATGCATCAGTAGTCCAGATGGAAACTCACCTCATACGCATACACAAACACACATACGTACATACACAGCTCTGGTTTCCAGGTCCATGGACTCCAGGTCTGCATACATTGAGGCTGTTTATCAAAATTAGATCAACTTGGAATGATTTCCTTTTCTTCTCTTTGCATTTCTTGCACTCTATCTTTCTCTCTCTCCCTCTCATACACTCCACTGGTTATCACACTTTTACCCGAAACACATAACTGTGAAGTCAGTGCAACTGAGATCGTTTATCAAAATTAGATCAATGGAAATAGGATTTTGCCAAAATGTGGCCCGGGCTGTGTTTGTGCACAAAGTTTTGCAAATTTCACAGAAATTGAGACTCTCACTGCAGTGTAACAAAGGTAACAACTTGCTGTATTAACTGAAAGCAGGGAGTATGAATAGACTATAGCTGACAGAGAAAAGGATCCGGGAAGGAGTGATCGCAAAGGATGAATGAATGAAAGGAGGGAAATGGGCCACAGTGTGTGACCCACATGTATGTGTGAGGGAGAGGGAGAGAGAGTGAGATACATTGACCTCACTCTTCTTGTTTGCCAATTGGAGATGTGTTTGCGTAAGTGTGTGTGTAATGGTGATGTCATTGTGTTCCGGTGTTTTCTGCTCCCTTTCTTTAGACACTTGCCTCTGTCTTTAGCATAGACACATGTAAACACACACACACACACGTATAGAGAAATACGGGCTTAGAATAAAAGACCTGCTGTGCAACCTGACACCTTTTATTTCACTGTCACACAAAGTTGAATGTGAACTGTATGTGTATTGACGTTTCTTACAAACAAAGGATCTGGGTTGTCATTTCTTCTCTCTTATTCAGCATCTCAACTGTCCAGACTGTTTTTAAATATTTATGTTGCAGTTGCATCTGCATGTATATTTGCAATTGCACACTATCACAACCAATCATATAACACAGTTACTAAAAATATGTTTCAAACTTTTTTTGCTTGGGTTATTGCACTTTGACAGTGACCGAAAGACTGAGAGACTTAACAACTGACAGTCACCAGTACAAGGTGCTGATACAGACTTTCAGGCCACAACTATGAGACGAATTACCATTGTCATCATTATCACAATTTGCAAAGCCATCAACACCAATCAATGACAAGCAATCATCACCTTCCTTCTGCTTATACCATCACGTAGAGGCCTAAGGCAGGAGGGATAAAGGGCTTGTTATGTCTAATCTTCTTGGCAGGAGTGAAACTCTTGTTGAGAATATGACTTGTGTTGTCTGATATATGACAGCTGTTTATATTTTGATCTCCACATATATATATATATTGTAAGCAGTCGCTTATATTCCTTTTAAAGAAAATGTTTCGGTGTCAGCCAGTTCTGGGCTTTGCCTCAAACACTGTCATCATGCCGTATGTATTTATTCACAGCAAGGGATGCCCTCTCCAGCATTATCGCAGTAGATATTTACAAAAACAGGATGTTAATATTCTGGTGCTGCTCTCCCTACATAGCTAATGTCTGAGGATGTATTTTATTTGCAAGTTTCAATTGCGAGTCTTCCTAACTGCCAACCTCTGCTAATAAACAGTCCCACAGTAGGCTCACTGCTGAGCTCTTTTGCTCTGAAATTAGATTTTCTTTAAGTTCTGTTGCTGAAGCCTTTAAAGAGGGGAGATAATGGAGAATAGGGTGGGTGTCTGAGGGCTGCTGAAGCAGATGGTCATATTATTGGTACAGGCTGTGAGTGGAAACTCAAGGTCACACTCACTGTGACAGCACAGTAGATACTGTGATAAGCCACAGACAGTTTTAATTCTAGCAACAGTTTCTTTCAAATTCCTTTCTCTTTCCAACTTTCCTCATTAGTTTGCATTGTTTTACTGAAATAAAAAACTATTTTTAATATGTATTTTTATGTTACAAAGCTTGTTTGCTGATATTGACAGTCAACTTTCTTGATGCATGCATTGTTATTCTTTATGATTAGGTTATTCTTAATTGGTAACTGTTTATAAATATAGTATTCCCTATATGGGTGTACTTATGGAATTGTAAACTGCTCAATAGCTTCATGACTGTGAACTTTGTAAAACCTGTTGCAGGATATCACGCTTATAGGTACAGATTCAAGCCAAACCATTCCACAGACTATGTTTTTCTAGTGTGTGTCATCATTATCCTTATTTTAAAGGTCTCTTGATTCCTCAAGAGGTAATTAGTCCTTTGGTTGTACCCTTTCACAGAGCTACCAGGGCAGGGCATTTTTGGAAGTTTAATGCTGTACTTTTTCTTTTTTCCTGCCTTGCTGCTAATATCATCTGAGCAGATAATCAGCAGAAAATGTAGGAGGTTTCAGTTGGGCGAGTTTTTCCAAATAAGAAAAAAAGAAAAAAAATTATGTTCCCTGCTTAAAAATACATTTTCAGGCTTCAGATTGTAAATTAATTTTTTTAACCAATAAATCACAGGTTGCTGGTAGTGTGAATCTTTCTCATTTCCTCTTACTTTTCCATTTTTAAACAATTGAATTGACTTTGTACTATTTGTATGCATACATTCAGTTGGATCCTAAAGACTTAAGAGTGAAGACATAAGCTTAACAACTTGACTAAAAATGTTTCTAATGTATTTCTAAGATATTGAATGTCCCCACTTACATTCCCCTCTGTTTTAATAAAGGCATGCATGCACTTCACACATTTGTGTAAAACTGAGAACCCACATTATCCCAGCATAATTTGACAATGATCCAAAGGGCTTCTTGTGATGTCAGAAACCTGTGGCTTTCTCATTTGTCAAGTAGCACATAAGTGTTAGTTGGGGTTGAGGTCAGATGAGCCCAAGTCCATGAAAGTCGTCACTCCTTGGCCTTCTTTGATCTTAAAGTAGTTCTTGCATCACTTTGAGGTGTGTTTGGGGATATTATCCTGTTGCTGAACGAATCCTTCTCCACATAGATGCAAACCAGAGTGTGTAGGTTGTCTTTGAACCTGCTTCTTCTTTTTGGTCAGAGAGAAGTCAGTTCTGTGCATGTGTTCAACCAGATTTGAATTTTCCCATCAGCATATTGCACTAGGGGTTTGATGCACTGTCGCTATCATATGACTTCATCCTCTTTGAAATGCTGGGATGTCTTAGCTTACCCCAAGTGTTTGACCTTTTTCCCCTAACCTCAAAAGTGGCTTAGAGAACTACTTGTCATCTGAGGCTACTACTAGACAGCCTTCTTTTTTTAAAATGCTTTTGCTCATTGGAGTCTTATTTAGTTAGTAAATTCATTCTCTGTGATGTAGTTGCTTTTCTGTCTCTTTAGTGACCACAGGTTGATATGTTGATTTCCTGATAATGTAGTTAGAGCTTGGTAAAACATGAAAGAAATAACAAGACAGAATACATGTTTGAATGAAAGGGTGACAGGTGGAAGATGCAAGGAGCAGAGATAGTGAAGGTAGATGAGGTAGATGAGTTTAAATACCTGGGGTCAACCTTCCAAAGCAACGGACAGTGCAGAAGAGAGGTGAAGAAGAGAGTGCAGGCAGGGTGGAGTGGGTGGAGGTGAGTGTCAGGTGGTGATGTATGACAGCAGGATAGCAGCAACAGTGAAGGGAAAGGTTTATAAGATGGTAGTGAGACCTGCTATGATGTATGGTTTGGAGACGGTGGCACTGACAAAAAGACAGGAGGTGGTGCTGGAGGTGGCAGAGTTGAAGAGTTGAAGATGCTAGGATTTTCACTGGGAGTGACCAGAATGGACAAGATTAGAAATGAGTACATTAGAGGGACAGCTGTGGTCGAGCGGTTTGCAGAGAAAGTTAGAGAGGCAAGGCTGAGATGGTTCAGACATGTGCAGAGGACAGATAGTGAATATATTAGACAAAGGATGAAGAATATGGAGCTGCAATGCAGGATGAAAAGAGGAAGACCACAGAGAAGATTCATATATGTAGTGAGGGAGGACATGCAGAGGGTTGGTGTGACAGAGGAGGATGCTAGGGATAGATGGAGGCAGATCCGCTGTGGCGACCCCTAAAGGGAGCAGCAGAAAGAAGAAGAAAACATGGAAGATATCAATATATTGCTATTGTGGCGATATCATTCAGCTGCTTCTTCAGAGAATCTCGACTGCTGGCCAAACGTACTCCAACTCCAAAAAAGCTGAATCTGTTCATCTGGATGTAGCGTTTTTTTAGTGGGAGAAATGTTTTGTCAACAGTACATTTGCATCCAAATGTACTGTTTATAAGGCTGGGGAAGCCTGCAGTCAGCTGAGACTGAAGAAGTCACCAGGAGGCGACGAAACGTTTCTCCCACTAAAAAACGCTACATCCAGATGAACAGATTCACCTTTTTGGGATTCTTTTACCTGGATTATTGAGCATGCATCAAGAGGGGTACTCCAACTCCACTACCTTAAACCTGCAGCTGGAGGAGAACTGCTTCATGCATTACCATATCACGCTCACAAAAGCTGTAGAGCAGAATAAGGACTACCATCGCAAGCTGCAGCCTGAAACTGTGTAACTGGAGTCTGTGCAAAGAATAAGAGACTTAATGAAGAGGCAACTAATTATATTGCTCAGTTATTCATCTGTTTTGACTGATAAAATATTTGCTGTGGGGCAACAGAATGATTTTAATTATTATTTAAGTAAGCATGTATGTGCACAAATATGTGTCTTGTTAGTTTTTGTTTCTCATTGTTCAGTAAGAATAAACTAATAAAGTTAAGTCATTAAATACAAGTTACATTTATTCAACTTAAACTCAGTTATTCTCTTAGAAGAGAAAAAAACGTAACACACACAGTAGTTTAGGACAAAACCACACGGATGGACTTCTGCAGCCATATGCATAACACGTACTGAGACCTACACACACAAATGGGTAATGGAGGGTAGAACCTACACGGGCTCTCTTTTAGATTGATCCCAGATGCTTTTCAGTGTGTTTGTGTGTGACTGGAGGATTAATTTTAGTGAATCTTTATCTGAAACTATTTCTGCATCCTCGTACACAGGTCTGTTCCTTCCCCTTTTTATGTAAGAGTGCGTATGTGCGTGCGGGTGCATGTGTATCTGTCTGATTCAGTGTATAGGATATTGGTCTTGGCAGTATGGAATTTAGTTAATTCTTCCAGCTGGTCTTCTGGCTTGATTAAATAATCGCTGATTTAATGCAAGTCAGTGTAAGTGTGTGTGCGTGCATGCGTCTCCTTTTGTGTGTATGCATCTGTGTGTTAAAAGCAGGGCTGAGTTACTCCTTAAGTGAATTAAATGTAATTTCATTTTGAAAGACTTTGTTTGGAAAGCCCTCTTTTTAAATATATTTTAGACCACAGGGCGCCTAAATCTATGCCTTTCTTCTCTCTCCCCAGTTCCCTCTCTGTGTGTCTCTCTGTTTTGCCACATTTCTTCAAGGACTTCTGGACCATTTAAAATGTTTTGCATGTTTACCTTTACTTCACCATTCTCAATGTTCAAAATGAACAAATTACAGAAAAATGCTGAGAGATGACAATAAAGTTGAATTTTTAAACAGCAGCCCGTGTGAAGGCCACTAGTTGGCCTCGCCAAATTATTTCAAGTGAAGCTACACCACCAGAGTTTTAAAATGCTGCTGCACATTGGTTGCAGATGCTAAACTAAATCTGAAGACCTCAGTATTGCTACGAGACCTAAACCTTTGGATGCTTATCTATTCAGGCTACTTCTTCCATAAAGATTTAAAAGACCATTATTATGCAATGTAAACAGTTGGTATAACATCTGTAAATTTATGGCTTCAGGAGACTCTCAGAGTGGACTCAAAGCCAAAGCTGAAGCGTTCAGCCACAGTGTGGTTACACCATATGTTTGATGTTGGGTACAACATCAGATTCTCGAAAATTAAGTTATAATTCACTAGGGCGTTTTATGAGTAGAGTCACCAAAAAAAGTCAATGAAAATGGCCAACTTCTATTTGAGTTTAAAGAAAAGCAACCACTTTAAACTATTTAATGAGAAGCTGGTGTAGCATCACAAACCCATTAAAGTGTAAATTCACGAGTACTGGAGTTGGTCATGATATACATATAACGATGAGATGTTGCATATTTTCCCAAACAAACAGCAGTCGGAGCAGTCAGATTGTGTAGCCTCGTTTATGCATTCTTGCATTAAATCTAATGCCACGAGGGACAGAAAAGCTTTCTGCTAGAGTTGTTTGTGCATCCGAGCAGAGAGACTGACCAAACTGATTGTGAAAGTTATTAAACCAATAAATGTTGTTTTATATGCAGCTTTCCCATGAGTAGATTGTACTCTTAATTTCTTCTGGTTTTTTTCATGAGTATCAGGAGACTGATAAAATCTGAACATATTGTCAACTTCTCATTGCTAGATTTTAATGTATACTCACTGTTTATAGTGACCTTTTCCTCAGGCGATTAATTAATGAGAGATATTTGTCTCAACTGTCTTTATAGGTTCAAGAATATGTTGTTCATAAGAGCAACATTTCACTTCCTACCTGGGCCCAGGACACTCTCTCATAACATATTCTTAATTTGAGTTCAATAAAGGTTAATAAATAAATTTAAATTGTATTTGTTGGTTTGAATTTGGCTTGATTAGGAAGAACTTGATAAAGAGTTTAATTTCCTGGCCTAATGTGCCTCTGTCTTTGCATGTGCCCTTCCTGTGTGCGTGTCAGAGGGCGTTGTTTGTGCTGCTGATTGTACGTTACTATAGGCCGCAGATAAATAGATGTCATTAAGACCCCGATCCCTAATTACATGCGGCCCTTTTCTGCAGGCTGGGGTGAGCAGGAGAGGCCAGGTATCAGTAATGAATCAGAGAAAACACACATCCCGTCTGTAGGTACACACTAATTTACCCAGCTCAGAAAACTAGTTGGCCAAGAAACCAAGACAAATGCACAGTATTCACAATATGTGATATATTTACAGTACATTATGTTTATCGAAATGATGTGTGTGTACGTTTGGTGTGTTGATGATGCATGTGAGCTTGCACATTTCCACAAATGTCAAGCCAACTAGCTGATGATTGAAAAGGAAGTTGGATATCAGGAGCCACATTTTGAGAGTGCATTCGTGCGTGCACGCGTGCATTTTGGATGGTGGTGCAGGCTATTTCTGTAGTTTCCTGTGTAATTGACACTTGAACCTTTCCTTCACTCACACACACACACACACACACACACTGCAGTATTATCGTAGTCTAGTATTGGTGTAGCCAAGATACCCCCAACACACACATACACTTCTTGCTGCTTCTCATCCAAATCTAGCTTCATTACTCAATGGAAGCCAATATTTTCAGGTGTGTATGCTGCTCTCAGGGGCAGCTGTGGGGCCATATGTGAGTGATTTGAGCGCTCAGAGGGAAACTGAATTCTGATGACAGACGCACTGTTTGGCTTGCAACACTAGACACACATGCATACACACACACACACACACACACAGAGGAAGCATACATCAATCAATCACCTGGCTCCGTCTCTCTACATGTGGTGACCGTATGGTGTGTGCACCACACTCGAATAGGCATACACACTCAAGCTCAGTGTGCCACTGAGAGGATTTGCTAATGTAAGTGTTGTGCTGTCTAATGTCAGATAGATGAAAACACGTGTTCCCTAAAGACTCTGGTAATTCTAGCTCAGGTGTTTAATACATGCAAAAATGTTGGAAACAAGATTATTGTACACATATTGAAACTGAGAGACAAGGTTTCTCCTGAATCAATAAACACGTCTGTTATGTTCCTTGTATTAAATCTTTGAATTGTGTAAATCTTTGATTTTTTTAAGCCTTCTGTTCATGATCTGAAATTGCAGCAAGAGGAAAAAAAAAGAAACTTTTAAAACAAATTTCACTGCCAATTGAATTTGATGCCTGATTTCTAAACATTGTCTTGGACAGATGCTTAATAAGTTCCTGATCTATCAGAGGGATCTGACTTTTTATATTTGCATTTACAATGAACCAAATAGATTTAGATTCTTGCCTTGGATTTCAGTAATATCCCTTCACCGTGTAGCATCTTCTTTTCACAATTATGACATTAATTCTTAACAGAACTACTCTAAAATGTCAAATGATGCTCTTCAAATATACAGTATTTGCACTGCATTACTCAGGCCATGTGCTGTATGCGTATTTAGTGTATAACGTCTGTTCCCAAAGAAATGTTAAGTGGTTAATTGTGCTGTGATCTTTCCAGTGCATTAGATTGCAAAATAAACTGAACAATGCTGTGCCCACTGGGCTCTTCTGCTTTTAGCTCGCAACTCAAAAACAGATGCTCAGTGGAAGTGCTGGTAGTGGCTCCATCTGCAGCTCTGAGACTACAGAAAGCCTGACTGAAGTGTGGCACTCTTTTGTGAGAACTTGAAATGTCTTTAACTTGTAACATTGGATGCTCTGAGCCCAAAAAAAAAATGCTAAGCTCTCAGCACTGTCATAAACATAAAACAAAACAGCAGAGAGAAGGTCCCAGTGGACAAAAGCCCATGTTGTTGGAGGGAACACGGAGAAACATAACAGAGAGAGAAAGATGGCAGATACACCAACTGGAGGCGCATGTACAGATTTTACTAACATTCAGTAACACAAGCTTGTATGATTTGCAAATCATTAAAAGCCTATATTTAATTTAAAATAGTCAACATGTCAGATTCTGAAACTGTGAAATGTTATTGTGCTAAATGATACTTTTGAATTTGGTGCCAGAAACACATTTTTAAAAAAGTTGGGAGAGGGCCATGCTTACCACTGTGTTACATCACCTTTTCATATAACAACACTTTGCAACCATTTTAAAACTGAGGAGAACAGTTGCTGTATTTTTGAAAGCCAGATTATTTCCTTATCTTTCTTGATGACATTTTGGGGCATCCTTTGTTGTATCATCAAGCCCCAAACGTTTTTCACAGGGGATATGTCTGGACTTAAGGCAGGCCAGTTCACCACTAGGACTCTTTTGACACAGACCAATGCCTTTAGAAAACATTCAGCGTTGTTTGGTGATGTCGTCCAGATGGCAGCATATGCTGCTTGTGTTTTAGAAGTGTTTTCATGTGGAGATTTCTTCTACAGAATCATGTCCAGCATTGACATCCATGCGTTAAAGCTATTTTTAAAAGATATTATACTTCAGGTAATTAAACCACCAAGTTATTAACGATTTGATGTATATCACTAAAAATTAAACGGTTTAAAAGAAACTAAAAGTAGAACTGCAGAGGAGTGTGGCAGCATTTTAAAGGCTAAGGAGTTGGAAAAAAATGAAGATCGGAGCAGAACAATTATGGGAAGCTTCATGAAAAGATAGAAAGGCAGACAGAGGGAGAAACCGACGGAGGAGTCGTGCTGGAGAAAGATGAGGTATGCTGTCCTCTCAGGGTCATAAAGGTGGTGAATGGGGCCAGAGGCTTAATGGGATGGAGAAACGTTGTGATTGGCTCATTACTGTGATGGAGCACGTTGCCACGACAATTGGCCTTTTCACCCCCCACCCTTCCTTGCACACACTACTTTTCTATGCACCACTGCACTGTGAACTGCAGAGGTGTGTATATGAGAACTTGCACACTAATACAGTAAAAGTCAAATGCCTGCCTGTAAAGTACCTGCTGCAGTTCAGATAAACACTAAAACACTTTATGCTACAAGGTGAAAGCATAACTCATCTCTTCCCACATTTTTCAAGTGACAAAATTACTGCAGTGTCTCGTGTCTTTCTTAGATAAGTCCATGTTTGATCTTAGCGAATATTCAGAAACAACTTAGTCACCTCCATCAACTACATCATTTTCTTTTCACTGAGGTATATTTGGGTTTTTTTTTATTAACCTTGTTCTATGCAGAGAAAACACTGTAGAAAAGAATAATGTTCTCAATAGGATTTCCCATTAGGCGTGATAAATGAGAGCCCATCATCTCTCTGCCACCAAGCCAATCTGTTCTCTCTCTCCCTCTGACTCCTACCTTTGCTACCAGTCCATTGAACTTGAGTGGCATGAAAATTAAAAAGGAATCAAAAAGTTAATTTTTTCTGTTTTTTGTTCCCCTTTCTTTTCTCTTAGTGATTTGACATCTTTCTCATCCTCCCTAAGTTTCTTCATTACGCCATGTTTTTATTTTCACTCTCTAACATTGTCTGTCTTTCTTCCTCTATAGCGGCGCAGAGGTAGTGGAGTTTTCTGCGCGAATTGTCTGACCACCAAGACATCACTGTGGAGGAAAAACGCTAATGGAGGCTATGTCTGCAACGCATGTGGTTTATACCAAAAACTGCATTCAGTAAGTCAGAAACAAATGCTTCTGTCTTCACCGGCTGCTCTTTTTTAAAAATCCTGTAAAAACTGGTTAATTTCAATCACATATTTCCTTAAAAAACATCCGGAATGGTGTGTCGTTTCATTCAGTTATCTTTCTAACAACTTTAAGAGTGAGATGACATTTCAAAAACAATGCAGACCGAGTAAATGAAATGGAAGTGGATACCTACAAGTGAGATGAAACTCTGGTGTGCCATCATACAAAAGTTAATTTGCTGTTAATGGCCAAACTCATATCCACTTGCATCAGACCTATATATATTCCCTCATAAAGGTCCTGCTGGTACTCTTTTATAGATCTTTTTATACTACATCCACGGGGGTGGTTCTGACCACTAATTATCATTCCTCCTGTCTGGCCAATTAGCATAAGGAGCAAATAAAATGCTGCATACCACAGCTAAATTCTTGTATATATTCTGTGAGTCCTGCTGTGAAAGTGTAATATTTTGGAGAAAGCATATTTGATTTGGTGGGAGTTACAGACCATTTCAGCATTCACAGGGAGCCAGATCCATGGAGTGAGAAATATGATGGAATGAATCAACTTTACCATCTAAGCCTGGGGAAAGTCTATGGAAATCCCAAATTTAATTAGACTGCATGAATTACAGATGAGATAAAAACTTGCCTGGAATTTAGTTGACTTTAGAATATCAAGATTATTCACCTCAGATATGTTCTTAAGGTGTTTAAGCCAATTACACACTTCAGCATACTCATTAATCTTAGCGGTTTCCAAATATTAACAACATGAAGCAACTTCAGAGCATCACTGTATATGCTGAACTCAGCTTGTAAAATTTCAGTGTGGATGTTTCTGTGTGATCAATCACAGTGATAATAAATGTGTTAGGGGGCTGACCGTGTTGCAACCCTGAGCTATATGCTGCCATTATCCAATGGAGCTTTAAAGACCTTTTGGAGGATGACAAGCTATTGAAGTTTACTGCTTCCTGCCCCTTCAGATGTCCTTGGTTCAACCCGTTCATCTCATCTGCTGCTCCAATCACGTTCCGGCTCTCTCTACTCTTGGCAATCTTCACGATGGCCATATTTTATATCCCATAATAAAAGTTTTATATGCTCTACACACATTATTAGAGAGGATAGCAGCTAGTAAAACACTTGAGAGTGAGAGAGAGGGGAAGGGAGAGTTATGAATAAAGGGGCAGCAAAAAAAAGTAGAGGGACAGAAAGGAAGGGAGGCAGACAAATAAAGGGAGAGAAAAGGGAGGAAGACAAAGAAAGAGGAAAAGATTAAGGCAGAGAGAAGACAGGGATAATGAATGTTCAGGGTGTGAATGAAGAGTGAGAGATAGAGGAAGACGGCGAGATTAGGAGAGAATGCAGAGGCAACATTCAAGAAGAGAAGGAAACTGACAGAATGGCAGATTTATACGTACTAGCAGCAACTCAGCCCAGGTATTCTACCAATCCGTCCCTACAACCATAAAAGTGCACAAAATTACAGCAGCCATGTGTGTGTCTCGCTTGTGGATTGAGTTTCTTGCATACACAGGATTGTACACATTAAAACCCTATAAATAAGCATCACGTTATACAATTCCTTAGGCTGCAGCTTATGTTATTTCAAAATATACAATATAGATAATTAAAAGACTTATCCAGGAAGTTATTTAAAAAAGTGAATGATTTAATTTTCCGTACTAAAACATACAAAACATCAATAGGGTCACATCTGCTATGACCATGACACTAGCATATAAACTAGCAAAGTAAAGGAGGAGAGGATAAGTAGGGAAAAGACAGGTATGGAACAGCAACCAGGGAAGGGCTTTAGCAAGTCATGTCAAAGTTCTTGCTAAAACAGAGACAAAAAACAGTGAGTGACTGACTGAGTGAGAAGAAGTGCAAAATTGAAAATGGCAGAAAGAAGTAGGGAAACGTGTACTGTTTCCCTATTCCGTACCACATACAAATGTCATGGAATATGCACTAAGGGATGCCACTGGATGTCAGTCAGACTGCAACTCTAATGAAGAAGCTAATTTATGTTTTCCTAGGTGTTTCACCACCATGCAGTTGTGTTCCTCTACTCGCTTCGTGTATTGCATTGTTAGATAAATGTGTTTATCAATAGCCCACTCCAAAATTAAGGGTTTTCCTCATCTTTATACTTTATTCACTCATCCTTTCAGTGTGAATAGATTTAAATCCTGCTCAGAATTACTATGTAGTATATAAAAGGGTCTCGTGCTTCCTTCTTTCATTCTCTCTTTGTTTAACGCCCCCTTCCCTTACCCATCCTTCTATTCACCAGTCGGTCTTTGAAAACAAAATCTTAGGACAGTAAAAGAAACAGAAAAATGTGCATTAATAGATCACTGAATCTGAATTTTCCCCTTCTGAGTTTGCTTATATAAACATATCTAATTTTTTTGTTCTTGACATTAATGTGCTAATCATTTCTTTACATAAGCACAGCATAGCGTCCCTGAATAACAATAATAATAATACTATTCTCCTCTTTAATATTTTCAGTAGCTGCTCTACAACGACTGATAAATTCCACGCTGAAAATTACATTGTGTTTGCCCTTTTCACCCACACGCTGGCGCGCACACGTGCACACCCACACAAGCACATTTGATGCACGTACTCTGAGAGACACACATTCTGTCACAGGGATAGGGCTATCAACACAAACATAAGAATACATTTCTATATACAAAAGGATACTGTAAATCACTCAAAGGGATCCCAGCATAGACACAGGACACATTTTGAAGGCATGAAAGATTTAGTGTTTTCTTTATCCAATTGTCTCTCTATCTCAATATCTTGCTTGGTCTTCTGTGGATGGCTTGCATGTGCCAGTATGTATTTTGTATTTCAAAGCCCTACGTCACTCGTATACACACAAGCAGGTCATTTCTAGATATGCAAAAGTATATCAAGAAATATGAATAAAATTACACAATTAAAAAGGCAAATTTGCGTGTAAACCTATTTTTAAAGCTTTGAAAAGCAGTGCTCTGTATGCTAAATGAATTTGACTTTGCTGTCTAGAGGTCTCTACTCATAATGTGTATTTCTTTCTCGAATAATGACAGGATAGCAACACATTTATTTTGACTGGACACCATATAAGACAGTTTAAACTGAACAGTTTATTTTACTAGCAACAAAGACAGCCTTTCAGTAATTTGTTTGGAAATGCGTTAGACAAGCTGTGTGTGTCCTTTTGGCATGTGTTTAGCATCACCATCAAAAAAAGTTTCATCATTTTTTCTGTATTTTTCATACTTACACTATTAATCCCAGTGGGGAATTAACTAAGTGGGGAGTGTTTTAGAAATCCGGTGTTGTGGATGCAAATGAGCAGTTTTTATTCATTGGAATTATGCATGACTTTTGCCTTTTTAACCAAAACACTCGTAACCAGAACACAGCCTTCTTTGAAGCTCGCAACCTGCTTTAGTAATTGGTTGTAGTGTTTCTGTTTTATTCTTTTTTTTTTTCCAGTAAGTGGTTCACACTGAAACAAAGCTTATTATAGGAGTCTATTAAAAAATTGAGTGCACTGTAAGTGCAAGGGGTTGCACATTCAACAGATGTAAGTGCACCCCCTTGTGGTAAGGGCAAGAAACAAAGTCATCTGGAGGATATCTTACTTCACTGGTCTTTCTTTCATAATAGTTGAAAAATTTCAAACATTAATCTGCTGCAAAGGGCTTCTTAGGGAAATTTGAGGAAACCTAAAACCAGTAGCTACTGTTTTAGATCTTTACGTGACTGTGGTGCATTGCATTGCTTTGCATTTTTCACCAAATATCTTTATGATTAAATATTTGTTATACTAGGCTGATTACTCAAAGCAGAGAGAGCTCTATTTTTTTTCCACAGTCGATTGCACCAAAGGCATACACAATGGTTATTTAATCTCTGAGACCACCTATGCATTAAGTAGGAATTTCATCATAGTCAAGTAATGCTGGGGCATGTGTGCTTGAAATTTATTAATTATGTCAGCAAAGTTATCAGCATGATATAGTCGAATTACCAGCACATATATTGCTGTCTAACTCCCTTCTCTCTTTCTCATTCTTCTCTGTTTCTTTTGCCTTATAGACACCCAGACCTCTAAATATCATCAAGCAGAACAACGGTGAGCAAATCATCCGCCGGCGAACCCGAAAACGCCTCAACCCCGATTCACTTTCATCTGAAAACCCTGCCCCCAAGCAACAACGCATCACCAGCGAAGAGCGCATGAATGGGGAGGAATCAGACAGAAGTTGTGCATCAGTCAAAAACCAGCAGCCTTCCCCTCGATCACGCTCACCGCGATCCACACAAGCCTTTTTGGCCAATCAAACATTGGAGATCCACAGGCGCATGCCTCCTCTTCTCCTCCCCTCACATCCCCCCTCCTCAGTGGGAGCAGAGGGCAATGGGGGTATCACCGAGGGAGGGATAACATCAAAAGTTGAGGTGGGTAAAGGAGGAGGGGGATCAGAAAGAGGGAGTCCGATTGAAAAGTACATGCGTCCATCCAAACCATCTAGTTATTCACCTCCAGGTTCACCCATTGAAAAATATCAGTACCCTCTTTTCTCATTACCCCTTCCATTAACCATTTCGCCTGATTTGACCCCGGAGTCAGATTGGCTCAGGTTCTGGACCAAGTATAAGATGGCAGCCGCCTCTGGGGTTCCTGGTAGCATCAGTAATCTAAGCAGCCCTGGGAGCCTTGGAAATAATGCTCATTATCTTGGCACGATGGTGACTCCAGTACAGCATCATCAGCAAAGCTACACGGTGCCTTACTGTGCCTCTCCCTATTCTCCTCTTCCTCCTCCTCCAGCTCCTACTCACTATCCCCCTCCTCCTCCTCTTCACGTCCAAACCTCTACTTCATCATCGTTAGAAAACGATGCTCCCTTGGATCTCGCAATAAGACAAAGAGATACGAGTGCTGCAAATGTACATATGTCTACAAATGGTGCCGAAAGGCGAAGGCAGGAGTCGCCGCTAACTGACAGATTAAGAGGGAACTGGAAAGGAGAGAAAGAGGAGGAGGAGAGGACAGATGAAGGAGGGAATCCAAGTGAGGAGATAGGGAAGGAAGAAAAAGAAAGTTTGACATCATGTCAGTCAAGTGTCCCATCTAATCGCAAAATGGTGGAGGTGGCTACACAGGATGACCTGACCAATCGCTGCATCCATTGTGGGATCTACTTCATAGATGAGGTCATGTATGCCCTACACATGAGTTGCCACGGCGACAAAGGACCATACCAGTGCAGTTTTTGCCTCCACGTGTGTGTAGATCGATACGATTTCACCACACACATACAGAGAGGCTTACACAGGTACACAGACAAATCGACACAACAGAGATGTCACATGCAAGACGGCAAAATTCAGAACGCTGCAGGAATGTCAGAGCACGAGTGTCAAAATGTGACAACGGAGGAAAGAGATGAAGAGAGTCATTATGAGACCACAGGTGAAGGTGATGTAGTAGAATCATGTCATGACAACCAAGCAAAACAACACACAGGCAGTGATGGCACTGACAATGAAACGGAAGCTGAAAAAGAAGCAAAAGGAGAGGACAATGCCATGACAAACCAGGAAATAGGAGGCAAAATGGTGTCGCACATCAGCGATGACATCACAAGAACCTCAGAGGTCATGACTGTTGCTGGCTCTAAAATATTAGATGAGAACACAGATGGAAATTAAATGATCTCTTTGACTCATGCAAACCTTTAAGGCCATGTTGTTGGATGAATAAGCTGTATGCCTTCATGTTTCTGGAGGCTAGTTTATGTCAAAATGGGCCTATCCTGGGCACTAAATGGAACACATCCTTATGCTGGAAGCATCTGGCTGTCAAATGGTCAGAAATCATTGTAGGATCCAGTGGAACTATAGCAGGGGCAGTTGGAGAAATTGCCCGAATCCTCTGCTGAGTGACGGCCACTTGACAGCTCTATGGCAAGCATTCAACAACAGGCATTCAGTTGAAATCACCTTTAATAAGCAGACACTTCATGTGATTTCCACATAAGGGGATTGGAAGCTGGTCTAAAAGTTGGACTGGTTTTATACTGGATAAGTTTTGGGAGCTCAGCATTTGCATGGCCACCATAAAGGGGAGCAAAAAAGAAACTAGAAGCAAAATAATTAACCTGAACTGAACTGAGCTGGGCTGATTACTTATGCACCATACTAAAAACAAGCTGGTCCAAACTAGTCTAATGTATCATTAAGACAGTTTTATTTTGGTACATCCAGATCTGATCTGGTTAGGATTGCTTTGTTCTTGTCCAGAGCATGTTTTTGACTGTTTTTTTTCTCTGTGCAAATGGATCTAAAACCAAAATTCTTTTTTTTCTTCTTTTTTTTTTTAACTAATTAAAGCTGGATAATTTGAAACCAGTTCGGGCTGGGCTGCAGTTGAGTTGGTGTTACCTCTGTAAAAAGTGATCAGATGGTTTTTTTTTCCAGTTAGCCTGTTATTTCTGAAACTGATCAAGTTCTTGGTTCTCGGGTTTGATTTAACTGGGACTTTTTCAAACTGCTGAGCCAGTTTGAGCTGATAAAACCGGTTAAGCTCCGGACCGAAGTGTTTTCTCTATCCATTTGGATTAAACCAAGTGACATTATTTTCTACCTTCCTTCGTGCCATGATACTAGCTATGTGCCTGGCTGCCTGCCCAACAACCATCTAGTAACCGCTTAACATTTATATTATTAATAATAATAATGGTAATAATAATGATGATGATGCTATCGTACAAAAAAAAATGCAATTTGCTACACTTTCATATATAATATGTTATTTTGTAAAGGAAAATGCTTTTTGCAGGAAATGGTACTATAAAAATTAGCCTCTGTGAGTTTTTCTCTTCTTTTTGAGCTTCTTAATGAGACTTGTTACATTTATAACAGCCGCCTAGTAGAAATGGTACAACAAGGGAGGGGGGTTGTGTGCATGTGTGCATTTGTGTAATTGCATTTCTACGTGTAAGGATCAAAGGATGTGTCCATCCCCAAATGATGATGTAAACATAATGAAGGCTTGCAGTCGGTTTTTCAGTCCTCAGGGGTCACACATGTTGCACACCAACCCACCTGTTTCATAGCATGTGTCACATCAGTTTTACAGTACATGGCCTAATTGTGTTAGCATGTCACATATTGTTCTCTTATATATGTTCTTGTTGTGTTTTTATGTGTTAATAGGTCAACATGATCTCAGTATGTAACTTTTCTTTTTTTTCATGTCTACAGATTGTTAGGTCGCACAGTTTTACAGAAAGACTTACGAACTTAGGGAGTAAAACCCCAAATCTTATCAAAAGGAACAATTGTTTGGGTTAACTGTATAAACCTTTGTTCTGTACTGAGTCTACAGACATTATTGCCTACAGTGTTTGATCTCATATTGCTGAGAGTTTGGTACAACGTAGGTTACCTCTATGTAGCATGTTAGCATCTGCAAAATAAGTTACTTTTTTCTAAAGGTGCAAGGTGTTACATGATAGACCTAAATCATACTGAAAGAACATGAGATGGCATTGCAAAGCTATGTTATATAATCCAATGAAGTACTCCATCTAACCCATCACACTTTTTGCCATCATTACTGCTTTCATTGCTGTTTCTTTGGAGCAGTTTCCATAACTGAATCTTAGTTTAAACCAAATTTCATCAGTGAGAAAGTTACAACAGTCAGGTCCTTGAAAGTCCCGCTGTTATATCAAAATGGTGGCCATTGTGTTTATTTTTTATAAAGATGGGATGACTTCTCTAGCCGTGTTGCCTTAGTTGCTAGAAAACAACAGCAACAAAAAAAAAAAGAAAAAAAACACCAATGGACTCTGTTGAAGGACATATTAAGTCAAAATAAAAGACAGGAAGGAACGAGCTAAAGAATGAGAGGGGGGACAAAGCTATTTTTCTATGCTTATCCAAAAGACATGAATGAGAAATATTCCACCTAGTGCCTGGTAACTTGTACCACTTTTCAAATCAATATGTTTTGTTGTCTGCATTAAAAATGTTATGTAAGCAGTGAGTCATGTAGAAGAGAAGGTGGGCAAACAAACTGCTATATTGATTTCCATGCACTCACACCACCATGTCTGAGTCATTGATACTCGATTTCTGCCTAACTGATTCTGGTCGGGTACCTGTTCAAACTTTTCATGTTTGGTTGCTGTACTAACTGTCACACTCTTTCATTTTTGTGTATACATGTACACTACTTTGTAGAAATGTTGAGCCATATGCCTCGGTTACTTGTATGAGAGACACAATGCCAAGAAATGGTCTGTATTTGAAGATAAAAACAGAGACGTGGCCATGTCACCAGAGTGCCCATATCATGGTGGATGCAATGTTGATTATTCCAAGAGGGTTAGCATTAGTGCTAACTTTGCATTAATGCCAAATAAACAGTCTAAATTAGCCACTTTTCTGTCAGTAACAGTGTGAATGGTGGGGCATTTGCAGCCATTGTCAGTAGCTTTTTGTAGCTCTTTTAACCAAGTGGATTATCTGAGAAAATTCCCATCAGCGATTTGGAATTACAAGTCAGGTTATGAGGTTATTTTTATTTTGAGGTGTTAAGGAATAGTATACTACTAATAGGTTTTTTAGGGTGCTAACAGCCTAAGTGTTAATTGTCCTATTAAACCAACAGTGAGGCGGAAGATTATAAAATAAAATGTATCCTCTACTCTGTTTAAAACTCAAAAAGAAATGGCTGAACTTTTGACTTAAGGCAGTCAGCAGTGGTGATTCCATTTTAATACTTCAGTAATTCATTTTGAAGCAGTCTTTCAAAATGGAAGCACACTTTGTCATTTGTGTATAAGCAAAGCATTTCTTTTAAAATGCTTTATATACGGTGCTTAACAAATTTATTTGACCACCTGTCAAACAGGAAAATTTTAGAAATCTGTCAAAAACTTGTTCAAAGCTAAAAATTATAATATTTATTAGGTAAATAACAAACTGAATTTATGTTTTTATTGAGCCGGCACACTGGACTTCTCTGAGTAGTCAGAAATTAATCAAGCACAACATTCAACCACAAAAACTAATTTTTCTGTTCAAGAATGCAAGTAAATAACTGTAATTTGGCATCTTAATCAAAAAATAATAATGTGCTTTCCTATTTTTTTCTTTGTTGTAAAACAGTCAATTTGAAAATTCACGGATAATTACAATATTTTAGCATTAAAAATATTTCAATTAAAGAGCTTGCACCTACTGGTGGATTAACCATTACAGAAACATAAAAAATTATTTTGGTAATTACCAATACTGTTAACTTAGGACAGCTGTGGCATAAACCTTACACTGGGTAGTGGTCTAAAAAATGTGTTAAGCACTGTATGTTGCATTTTACACAATGCCATTGCTTCTGCCATTATAGCCAGACTTAACCAGTCTAACCAGCACTATACACAGTCTGGATAGTACACAGTAGAAATACTAAGAAACCTGCAAACAGCCAGTGGAATATATCTACAATATTGGAGCGGAAGGGTTTGGTTAACTACTTTACCATGTTTTGCTCCTTTATCCCAATTACACATGTCAAGTGAAGGCATCTTAACTCCAGAAGTTACAAGGTGTAATGGCTCTCTCGTTCTGATGTTTGCCCTTCATTTGGTGACCAGGTTTTAATCATATTACTGTACGTACCAATTGGTCAATTCAAAAAGGTAGTGCTTTATTGTTTTGTTTTTATGTTTGTTTGGGGGGTTTTTTTGCAAAAAGATTGTTCTAATTATTCTTTATTTTCTGAAATATTTTTGTGCTTAAAAAAAAACTTTTTTTAGAATGAATTTTTTGGTTACGCTTTTATCAGCTGCTGGTAAAAATAAAAAAAAATGTTTACATTGATAAGTGTAGCAAAAAAATAACAAAAAAGAAAAGAAAAATAGAAAAGACGCCCCGCCATTCTTAAAAGACACAAGAAAAGGATGGATGGATACCTACTGAGAGGGATGGATGGGTGCCTTTGAAGAATATATGGAGAGAAGTGGATGGATAAAGGGAGGATGACATCAAATAAGGCTAAAGTGGATGATTCATCCCCTCTGTATTGTCTCTTTACCTCCCTTCAACTTTATTTCTGTCTTTTTCATCTGTTATTTTTAATGTATTATTCACTGTACCTCTCCATCCCATCTTTGTTTTTTCTGTGTCCACCTACTACTCAGTATTCCTCCACTTTCCTGCATCTCATCATTTGATGAATGTACAAAGGATGTTCTCAGCAGATTGAGAAGGTTTTAAATGGAAGTTAAGCATTTGTACCATGTGATGTTGCATCCAAAAAGCTGAGCTAGACTCAATTACCCCACACATGAAAGGCTGACCTGTATGTTTATGTTGCCCTTGTTTAGGTTAAGACTCTTTAAATTAAATGGGCCTCTGGTTGGTTGAAAGAAAATTTAAATACTAAAATAAGTTTAAATACTTTTTGGAATTGATATTAGAAGCAGACTGACATTTGATAAGAATAACATGAATTTTCATCATTTTAAAAAAAAATCTTTGGTAAAGGTTCTCAACATTGTCATGGGATTCCTCTAAAACGAGATGATCTCATTTACCTCTCTTTACATGTCATCTTACCCAAAAGGTTTCTCAGTAGACTGGAGACAAATATATTTGAAGATGCCATAATGTCTCAGTAATTCCTTTGAAGTGAAATCCTTATTTCCTTAAGTTGAAAGTAACAAATCTGAGTAAAGAAACCTTTATTCAGACTTGTTCATGCACACTTTTTGTACTGTAAGTGCACTGCAGAGCCCTGTCCTTTTTAAATATCTTCTGTTGTTCATTTGAGAGTTTTAACATTGTGTCCCACAAGTAATGTAAAGATACTGTGTCTCTAAATTATAAATAGATGTCCATGTTGATGTGAGGGGAACTTTTAGCACGATAAGAAATTAAAGCGGGACACACACGACATGGCCTTGTATTACTTCAGCGATGACTTTATGTTTTAGGTTTGATGGCATTTCACATCAGCGTTTACAATGGGAGGCCTTAACAAGTGTTTTCATTTTTTGCCTTTGTCAGAATGTGTTATAGAAAAATGACGCTGTTGCTTGCACTCCATTTATTATGTTCTTATTGCCAAGGAAGGGATAACACACAGACACACACAAACAGCGGTACGGATTGAGTGTACATTTTGGGGTGTACAGTGTTAACAAAGGCCAGTTTATTTTTGGCCACACATACACACACACACACATGCATGCATACACACAGCAAATATGTACATTTAATCAGTATATTTTAGTAGAATTTTGTCTCTTTTCAGTTGAATGGCTTTTTATAGAGAAAAAATTGGATTTTTTTTTAGGTTATGTTCTCTGTCATGTTGTATTTTATTCTGCTACTTTTCTGTTACGTTATTGTTTTTAGGTTTTATTTCATGCAAAATTATATTTCAACAACATATTTTGACAGCCAAGAAAAGTTTGTTACACAGCTAAACTTGAAGAATACTGTTGATAATGATGATAATAATTAATAAAAGTAATAACAAACATACTCAAAATGGACAATGGGTGTTTCATTTAATGGAGGTTTATTTAATAAATAGTAAAGAAGAGGAAACCTATATTTTGTATAAATTCTCCCTCAAAAAAACAGCCTATCTGTGGCCTTGTTACAGTATGTAAATACTTGTCATTATGTTTTAGATTACTGAATTCTTATCCGACACAAGCTGGGGACTTAAGGAGCAGGTGTGGAAGGTACAGACTAATGAGATGTGATTTTTATACATAAAGCTTTCATACCCAGTCAGGTGAATATTTTTCAGGGAAGGTAAAAATAAAACTTGCAAACCTACCTCCTGCTGCGCTCTCAGACTGTGGCCAGGAGCTGCACAACATCCATATATTTCTCTTCTGATCTGCTTTTCACCTGCCTCCTTTAATTGTTTTCCAGACTTGTTTTTCCATTTGACATTAAGTTAAGTTAAGACTTATTTTACTATTTTTGCACAACATACAGTAGTGTAGAGTTCATCGTAGTGCTAGACTGTGTTCCTAAAGGTTGATTCACAATAATTTAATTTTCTGCTGCACAAATGACAAGACCTCTGCTGGATTAATGATCTGGACATTGAGCAAGTCAGCATGCTGCAGCTTAATGGATAAAGTTTTTAATAAAATTTGTTGTGAATGTTTAACATCCTGAGATGATACATTTTTTAACTGGTTAGTAACCCACTGACAAGCTTCTCATAAAAAGTGAAGGTTTTAATTACCAGATCTGAAATATTAAATTGTAATATAAATGATTAAATGATCAGGACCATCACATTTTAACACACTGGGGAGCCGTTTAGTGTCAATGTGCAGGGTACCATTGAAAGTGGCCATTGCTAGATTTAATCAGCTGGGGGGACAGTTTATAATACAGTCCACGACTAAGGGTGTAATTACCCTGTAATCAAATGTAATTTCAGGATATTTTATTTGAAATTTCAGGTATTTTACTGGAAAGGAGATGCACATAATACTGTAATTTTAAGAAGAGCATAAGTAATTTTAAGTACTGAGTAATCGCGTAATTGTAATTTTCTGGTAAAAGAAAGAATATTTCTCCATCTTACATAGTAAGTACACTGTACTTTTTGGGGTGCGAGCCGTATTATGGAGTGACTCAACCTTGCCTAACTTCCAGGTATTTTACAGGAAAGGAGACACAAATTATACTGTAAGTAATTTTAAGTACAGCATAAGTTCAACATAATGAATATTAAATAATGATTTAAAAAAATAAAGATGTAAAAAGGCAAGGTTAAGTCACTCCATTAATACAGCCTGTGCCCCAAAAAGTACAGCATACTTATGATGTAAGATGGGGAAATATTGTTTGTTTTTCTGGAGAAATACCATGAAATTAAGCAGTATTTAAAATTACTTATGATGTACAGTGAGCTACAGTATAATTTGTCTCTCATTTCCTGTAAAATATCTGTTTGTTTTAGAAAGTGTTACCGGATTGGTAAAGAGAACATTACAGTTTGGGTTGAAAAAAAAAAAAAACCTCACATACACTTCCAGTAACAATGATGACACTAGTAAGAAACATATATGTCTCTTTTTCAGACTTAACTGGTTTTTCTATAAAAAAATATGTCCTACATAGGTAGGGCATGTACTACTGTAAAGATTTAAATGATTTTAGAGGAACATTATTTGTATAATGAACACAACATCTTTTGTTCTTGTGACAGTAACAATTAATTTGCTGTTGTTTCACTGTAAAGAACAAAGAAAAGGACTGGCAACAAAGCCAGAGGCTTATTTCTCACCTACATGCACCACACAAATATTATTTTAGAACCTTTTTTTAATCTTTTCACAACCCTCCCTTGGGTCAGGAAGTTTGACGGCCTTAATCAGTGTAGTAGTGCAATCTGTCAGAAGACAAAGGCTTCTAATCTATGGTCTATGCTATGTTTAGCATTATCAATTTATCTTTCTGTTTATAATGAGAACATTGATCAGAGCTGATTAACTGTGCCTTTGAGCCTGCAGTGAAATTATGTAGCAGTGGGGCACCATTTAAATGTGTGAACAAGTGTGAGATGATTGGCCACAGAAAGTCTGTATCAGACTAGAATACTAAACATCATGATGTTTACTGAAGAGGTCAACACACGGACACACTCAACAGCAAATAATTATGAAGCTTTTCAAGGCAAAATGGATCCAAAAAGCAAATAAACAGTAAAACAGAAGAAATGCAACAACTTACAGACATTTACCTACTGATGAAAGGGAAAACTGACATGAAATGTGTTATGAGATGTAGGGCTTCGATGTGCCTTGGCATCAATTCTCCATGTCTCTTGAACTCCAGTCATTCCACTTCCAAAAGATATTCCTCTATGTCGTGCTTTGATGATGGCAGTGGAGAGCGCTGTGTAACGAATGTGTTCTCATCCCAGGGCATCACATAATGTGGCTTTGTCAGATACTGCCTACATCTTCCCATACCCTACACACAAGGTGTCTTTTGACGTTGCTTTGACTCACCAGCAAGAGAGATAACGGTTTATTTTAGAAACCTACAAAATCTAGATTAAGAAGCTCGATTAGTCACATTTTTTTCAGCCAAGAGATCTCGGTTTGCATTACATTTGGACCTTTGTGTTTTGCACTTTTTTTCCCCACTCATACTTTCATTTTGCTTTCACTTGCCTTTTGCTTTCATTTTCACTCACTGGTTAGGTTTAGCCTCTTAAAACTATGAACAGGACATGTACTATTTCTTCTTCTTTTTCTTCTTCCAGCTGCACCCTTTAGGGATCACCACAGTGAATCATCTGCCTCCATCTTACCCACATCCTCCTCTGTCACACCAACCCTCTGGATGTCCTCCTTCACAACATGCATGAATTTTCTCTGTGGTCTTCCCCTTTTCTTCCTGTTTGGGAGCTCCATATTCAACATCCTTTGTCCAATATATACACTATCCCTCCTCTGCACATATCCAAACCATCTAAACCTTTCCTCTCTAACTTTGTCTCCAAAACGCTCGGCCTGAGTTGTCCCTCTGATCCTTTCTAATCCTGTCCATTCTGGTCACTCCCAGTGAAAATCTTATCATCTTCAGCTCTATCACCTCCAGCTCAGCCTCTTGTCTTTTTCTCAGTGCCACCAAACCATACATCATAGCAGGTCTCACTACCATCTTGTAAACCTTCCCTTTCACTCTTGCTCCTAAACTTCTGTCACAAATCAACTCTGACACTTGCCTCCACCCTGCCTGCACTCTCTCCTTGCTTTGGATGACTGAGACCAGGTATTTAAACTCACCTATCTTCACTACCTTTGCTCCTTGCATCTTCGCTGTTACCCCTGTCTCCCTCTCATTCACACACATGTATTTTGTCTTGCTTCTACTGACTTTCATTCCTCTTCTCTCCAGAGCATACCTCCACCTCTCCAGGCTCTGTTCCAATTGCTCCCTATTCTCACTACAGATCACAATGTCGTAGTCCACAGAGATTCCTGACCTCATGTGTCCACCTGTCCATCACCATTGCTTTGTGTTAAAATACATGCATCGAGTTGGGAGTGATTGCTCCGTCTTTACTAACTGAGGCACGCCAGCAGCTTTGACAAAGCAGCATTATTTTACACTCTTACAATATATAGAGTGTACATAATATAAACTCTATATATTGTACTATTATAAATAGTAATATATAATATATTACAATATAAAGCACCTTGAGGAGACTGTTGTTGTGATTTGGCGCTATATAAATAAAAATAAATAAAATTGAATTGAATTGAATTGAATTTGAATTAAAATGGCGTGGTCTAACATGTTAGTCCGAAGTCTTTAACTGGGTTGAGATTTGACAACAGAGCATAGCATGATTCACATTATTTTAATACTCATAAAATGAAGTCACATTGCTTTTCAGGAAGAGTCCCTCCCATATATTTCAAGATTCAAAAAAGTTGATCATTCAGAACAACCTTGCACTGATTTGCAGCAACCCTTTGCTCTAACATCAGAGTCTCACAGCAAACAAACAAAGGCTGTAAAATCCTGAGATGTCACGGTTATTTTCTCTTATTATTTTTTTTTTTATAGTGGCCTTGCAGGTTCTCTTTTCAGATTTGAGGTTTTTCTTTAATTTGTCACCTGCCTGTAGTTTGGGGACAGATGCATCAAATGAAAGATTTATCCCTGTACCCACTAAAATTTTCTATTTTTCACACCATGCTTGCATATCTTCTTTGTATGCACCGTCTGCCCCTGCAGGTCTGTCTGTCAGCTTGCTGTCTCCCTGTTTAAACATCTCGCAAACATCATTTCTGTTTATTGTGATTCATGTATATGTATGAGTAACCTACACCACTGACAGAAGGCTTGGCTGTGTGAGAGAGCAACAGAGTAATGTGTGTGTTGGTGTACAGGTGTCTATGCGTCATGTAGCATTTTTGTTATTCATGTATGTTGTCATAAGCACTGATTGAGATGTTACCTGATACCTGACATTTTATGACAGATTAGATTTTATGCTGGGATAGATAGATAGATAGATAGATAGATAGATAGATAGATAGATAGATAGATAGAGGTAGAAATTCCTTAAATCACTCATCTGAGCAGATCTAATAAGATCAGAAACTGTCTCTAACCAATCCTCATTCCCAATGAAATCATAATTACTGCTCTGCATCATCTCAGTATGTCGTCTGTATATCATCGGCTTCACAGGTTTTGCTGTGTAATCTTCTTTCCCTTTAGTTCCTCTTTACTAGTGTAACAGCTACACTATCTGCTCACCTTCTCTTCTCTTCTCTTCTCTTCTCTTCTCTTCTCTTAACGACTTCTATATCCTATATTTAGTGGAAAATAGACACTATACCCAGATGTTTGTTATAGGAAGATCATTGTAAGCAGGGGTTAAAGTGGGATTTGGCAGTTGAAGGAACCCTATGTTCCAGTGCAGTGTGGCAGCGCAGGGAAATTACTTACTTAGAAATAAGTCACATAATAATTTGTTGTGATCTCCTATATATAGGTTTTCCAACCCCTAGCCAGTATGGAATTTTACAAGTGTTACTTCATCACCTTAATTTCAAATTGATGTCACTTTCTTGAAGTAAGTCCTATTACTCAGCAGCCATATTGAAACACATCTAAGCACTTACTTGTTATTATGAAACATGATCTAAATTAACAATTAACTTTAATTGCAATGGTCATCGGGACATAAATTCAGTCAACATTCAGTTAAATCTGATCAAATAGGTCTAAAAGTTTGCTGACTTTGCACACAAATAAGGTTTTAAAAGCTTTTCCCCCTGGAAACCGGTCTTGGCAGATGGCTGCCTCTCCCTGAGCTTGGTTCTGCCGGAGGTTTCTTCATGTTAAAAGGGAGTTTTTCCTTCCCACTGTCGCCAAGTGCTTGCTCATAAGGGGTCATCTGATTCTTGGGGTTATACTTCTACTACCATCATTCCTGTTGCAAAATTCTCTCATAAATTTCAATTCAGAATTGAGCAAGGTGTCTCTTATAATATCTCTGCTGCTACTCAGGACCTGACCTAGCAGTGACCAAGGATACCACAGTCTGCCCTGCACAAGTCCAACATCCATCAACCACCCAGTTTAACCAGCATTTACTGTCTGGTATAAACTTTGAATAACATGGCATTATTATCTTTTAATTTGTTTTCAAAAACATTTCAGAAAATGAAATATCCAGATAACTTGTGCAACACATCATGCACTACAGATCCAATATTAAAAAAAAAAAAACATCATTATATGTAACCTTTAGATTTCTAGTTTATCAAATGTCACTTGCTGTGCAGTCCTTACCTCAGAAAAGAATCTCTGATCTTCCCCTCCTGTCCTCTCTTTCTTGCATCTTTCTCCATCTCAGAGTAAAATTATCACACATTAACAGTTTTTTCCCCCTGGAAAACACAGCCACTGTACCTTGAGCTAGTGGACAGATGTGTGCCAAACTGCACATAAACAGTTTGTGTGTCATATATGTTGAGCGGTTTGAAACACTGAATATGAAATTACCTGCCACTTCGAAAAAGTTACTCCGTTTATGCTCTCTCCACTTCTGTAGCGCTTACTGATATCTGCAGCATGAAGGCACGACATGAATGGGATGGAAAAACGGATGTATGCAGGGGGGATCATGTGATGACTTAAATGTCTCTGTGGCATCAGTTAAAAGGACCACCAAACTGCAGCACATGAAAACTGAACTTTCTTGATAGTTTTTTATGTTAAACACCCAGATTTAATTACTCATTAATTGAAGGTGCCAGAACGTCATTCCGGGTCATTCTGGTAAACTTTAACCTTAATTGTAAGGAGATCTGAATGTTTTAAAACTGTCAACATTTTAGTAGCTGGTAGTGGAGCAAGTAAATGTGGGGACATTGGATATTTTTTTAAAGATATATATTTTTTAAATTTAGTACATAATGGATTGTATGGTGAGCAGGGCTACCAAAAACAGAACCTCCTCTTCTACCAGCGTCTGCCAAGAGACAAACCAATAACGAACAGGTTATGTCGATTTCTCCTTTATAGCTGCCCGGTGTCCCACACTTGATTTGCATGCAGGGCAGTGTGGATAGATGCCTTACTCTATTATCTATTTCTTTCTCTATTTTCAGACAACCAGGGTTACCCAAAAATCAAACGTTTTCTTTAAACCTTACCAGGTGTCTTAGTCGAAATCATGTCCAGTTGGCAAAACGGAATAATATTGGGCAGAGATGTCCATTGACTACACAGAGATCCTTTACAGATGCTGGTGGAGCAAGGTAACAACTGGTTACCTTGCCTAAATTCCTTGGTCCTGTGCAAATAGATGATGAAACACGTACAGAACAAAATAAATATGTACTATACTCCAGCATGGAGCAGCTATAAGAAGACTCACTAACCTGTGTTAGGGTCCTTTCCTGTATTCTGGGGAAAATTTCACACAGGATACATGTACCGATTAAGTATTTTATTCACCTATTTTTCAGACAAAGTTCCTTGAAGTCAGCTTACTCTTAGGGCTTAAAAGACAGCACTGAGAGGGCTTCAGTGCAGGGTGCAAGTGATGAGTTCCCTTCATAAATTCCTAACCTACTGGCGTATTACCAAAGCACACACAACAGGCCAAAATTGCAGCCATGTATGCCTTTATAATGGAAAATGTCTTACCACTCTCTGGCAAATCCCACAAGAACCATAACTGGGATAGAGCGCTTAAAAGAAATGATGTTCCTGTGTGCACACCATCTCTCAAACACACGGCACTAGTCATCATAAACTAAATGTGTGGACACTTTGTTCTCCCACATCTGGTGAAATACTTTGGAGATATGTCTTTACTCCTTGTAGAGTGGATTCCCCCTGGACAGTAAATCCCCCTCCACTTGTGTGCCCTGTGCACAATTACAACAAGTGCTTACTGCTCCACATAATGAGGCAGTAGGTCAGCCTGTGTAAAGTCACAGAGAATGTGCCCACCTGCTGGTTTATGTATACCACTACTCTTTTGTTATATGTACTCACAAAAATATAGCAAATACCCAAACACAACATTAATAATGTGAAGGACTCCCTTGTGCCACCCAAATAGCTCTGACCATTACAGCACAGATATGGGACCTCTGGGGATATCCCATGAAGTCTGGTGTAGGGATATCCTTTGGGTCCTGAGGGTTCCAGGGTGGGATCTCCGTGGACCTGCTTGTTCCTGTTCATACTTTGGATACTCAGTTAGATTGGGATCTGGGAAATTTGGATGAAAAACTCCACCCAGAATTGAGAAGCTGGCTTAACAGAAGGAAAATGCCACCTGCGGGTTTTCCATCATATCCAATGAGTAATGGCTGGCTGAAAAAGGTTGGCTTTTAATACTAGTACATTAACTAGCACAGTAGAGCAGTCCTCACAGGACTCAGGTGTAGGTGACTTCTATTTTCCTTCTATTGATTTCTGAATACTGACTCTTTAATGTGCTAGCTTGATGGTGATGGAACTGATAGAAGAACTGCCACAACATGACATAAGTAATTTTAGCCTGCTGAAATTTTACAAAAAGAAAAAAATCCTAACAGGAGATATTCAAAGTTCAGTGATTACCTCCATGGCCTGGTCAATATGTAGTTAAATAGCTAAGCTAGCATTAGGACAGCTGAGAAGCTCAGGAGATCTTTATGCAAGAAGACACTAAGAATACCTGGTGTGGGCCATCAGGCAGTTATAAAAGTGGTCGGGTGACTGGTCTGGTCTTGACAGACGTAGTGGTAGTGAAGCTTCCATGAATGATAAGGCCAGAAGGCGGTGAAATACTGAGTGCAATTTGACAGAGAACTCTTGGTTTTGACTTTCATTTGCCCTTTCTTCTTCAAAGCATGCTGTCAAACCTGAAAAGACATCCATTTCTTTTTTCTTTTGATAACACACATGAAGAAAGTAGACTTTCTCAGGACAAAACATATGCACATATCCCCCAAAACTCGCTGCACATGCATGTATACATAGAGCATGTAAATAAAATAAAGTGTTTTTCTGCAGAAGTAGTCTTGTGGGGAGATATATAGAACTATGCATCTACACACACACACACACACACACACACACCCACACACACACACCCACACACACACACACACACTAAAACCACCCAGTAATCATGCACACTGCATAGATCCAAGTGATAACACTCATCTGTTGTTTTCATAGTTTTAGAGGTAGGATCAGCCTTTACTGTTTGGCCCTGCAGGATATACAACATCACTGCTCTCAGCTTCAAGATGAAAAATATCTGGTAAGCTTTTGTCATCTCTCTTATCATGTACTAGATCTCTTGTAGATATTCATTCATTAAAGAATGTCATCATACTAATAGTTTTTTTATTTATTTCATACTTTAGATTTTTCTACAGATGGTGAAAGTAATATTCAACTATCGGTTTCCAAAAGACAAAAATGATGCTTACTTTTCAAAAAATATTCTTCAGATGCAAGAAAAGGTAGGAGTCAATTACTTTTTTTTATAAATACATATAGTGCTTGCACAATGCATTTTAATGCCCATCTCAGTTTTCTGTACTTGGAAACACTGACCATAACATTTTAAATGTAAGGATCGGTATATTGTCATTTATCATTTAAGGAACTAAATGAGCTGAGGAAACCATTGCCTGCAGGCCAAACTGTCAGTGAGAAGAGTCACGATGCTCCCTGCACATTGGAAGAAATTGAGAGAACTCAGAAAGATCTCCTTGAACGTGGCCTTCAAATGGTAAAAGTCAAGAGGAACAACTGTTTCACATCTGTTAGACTCCTTCTCTTTACACTGCATCCGGAAAGTATTCACAGCACTTCACTTGTTCCACATTTTGTCATGTTACAGCCTTACTCCAAAATGGATTCAATTCATTTTTCACCTCAAAATTCTACACATAATATCCTATAATGACAAAGTGAAACAAAGGTTGCTTGAAATTCTTGGAAATTTATTAATCGCCACCTTATAATGGTGGAGGGGTTTGCGTGTCCCAGGGTTCCCAGGGGCTATGTTGTCAGGGGGCTTTTGCCCCCTGGTAGGATCTTCCAAGGCAAATTGGTCCTGGGTGAAGCACCAGACGACCCACCCTTATGAGTGCAAGAACAAGGGAACAGTTTACCCTGCCCAGGATAGGGTTACTGGGGCCCCACCCTGGAGCCAGGCCTGGGCAGGGTGCTTGAGGGAGAGCACCTGGTGGCCAGGCCTTAGCCCATGGGGCCTGGCTGGGCGCAGCCCGAAGAGGAGACATGGGCCCGGCGGGCTGGGGTGGGTATCCTGTACGTTGGAGTTTTTCCCAGTGGACGAGAGGGTTGGTTCCCTGTGTCTTTGGGTCAGGGAACGGGTCCTGACTGTTGTCTGCGCTTATGCACAGAGTACCTGGCCTTCTTGGAGTCTCTGGGTGGGGTGCTCGAAGGTGCGCCACCTGGAGACTATGTTGTCCTACTGGGAGACTTAAACACTCATCTGGGCAATGACAGTGAGACCTGGAGAGGCGTGATTGGGAGGAACGGCCTGCCTGATCTGAACCAGAGTGGTGTTCTGTTACTGGAGTTCTGTGCAAACCACAGTTTGTCCATAACGAACACCACGTTTGAACATAAGGGTGTCCATATGTGCACGTGGCACCAGGACACCCTGGGTCGCAGGTCGATGATCAATTTTATAATTGTATCATCAGATCTGCGGCCGTATGTTCTGGACACTCGGGTGAAGAGAGGAGCTGAGCTATCAACTGATCACCACCTGGTGGTGAGTTGGATCAGGTGGCGAGGGAGGATGCTAGACAGACCTGGCGCACCTAAATGTATAGTGAGGGTTTCGCAGGGAACGCCTGGCAGAGGCCCCGGTCTGCGAGATCCTCAACTTCCACCTCTGGCAGAACTTCGACAGCATTCCGAGGAAGGCTGGGGACATTGAGTCCGAATGGACCATGTTCAGCACCTCCATTGTTGAGGCCGCTGCACTGAGCAGCGGCTGCAAGGTGGTTCGTGCCTGTTGTGGTGGTAACCCCTGAACCAAGTGGTGGATACCGGAGGTGAAGGGAGCCTTCATGCTGAAGGAGGAGTCCTATCGGGCTTGGCTAGCCTGTGGGACTTCGGAAGCAGCTGATAGGTACCGGCAGGCCAAGCAGAACGCGGCTCGGGCAGTGGCTGAAGCAAAAAATTGGGTGTGGGAGGAGTTTGGTGAGGCCATGGAAAAAGACTTTTGGACTGCCTTGAAGCGATTCTGGCAAACTGTTAGGCGACTCAGGAGGGGAAAGTGGTGCTCTACTCACATAGTGTATAGTGCAGGTGGGGGCTGCTGACTTTAACTGAGGATATAGTCAGGTGGTGGAAGGAATAATTTGAGGACCTCCTTAATCCCACTGACATGTCTTCTGTAGAGGAAGCAGAGACTGGGGACGAGGGGGACGACTCGCCCATCAGTGGGAGCGAGGTCATTAAGGCAGTTAAACAACTCCTTGGTGGCAGGGCTCCCGGGGTGGATGAGGTTTGCCCTGAGTTGCTGAAGGCTCTGGATGTTGTTGGGCTGTCTTGGTTGACACGTCTCTATAATGTCGCATGGAGATCAGGGGCAGTACCTCTGGATTGGCAGACCGGGGTGGTGGTTCCCATCTTTAAGAAGGGGGACCGGAGGGTGTGCTCCAACTATAGAGTGATCACACTCCTTAGCCTCCCCCGGGAAAGTCTGTGCCAGGGTGCTGGAAAGGAGAGTTTGTCTGTTAGTCGAACCTCAGATTCAGGAGGAACAATGTGGTTTTTGTTCTGGTTGTGGAACGCTGGACCAGCTCTTTATCCTCTCGAGGATATTTGAGTGTGCATGGGAGTCTGCATGTGTTTTGTGGACTTGGAGAAGGCATTTGACCGTGCCCCTTGGGGTCTCCTGTGGGGGGTGCTGCGGGAGTATGAGGTGTCTGGTTCATTGCTACGGCCCAACGGTACAACTGCAACAGGAACTTGGTCCGCATTGTCTGACTTATCAGAGAATCTCATCTCTGCTTTTTGTGGATGATGTGGTCCTGTTGACTTCATCAGGTGGTGGCTTCCAGCTCGCGCTGGAGCGGTTCACATCCGAGTGTGAAGCGGCAGGGGTTGGAGAATTAGCACCTCCTAGTCTGAAGCCATGATCCTCAGCTGGAAAAGGGTGGTGCCCACTCTGGGTCAGGGATGAGTTTCTGCCCCAAGAGGAGGAGTTTAAGTATCTCGCCGTCTTGTTCACGAGTGATGGGAGCGGGAGATTGACAGGCAGATTGGGGCAGCGGCTGCAGTGGTGCGGACGGTGTATCGGTCCGTCGTGGTGAAGAGAGAGGTGACCGTAAAAGCAAAGCTGTCGATTTACCGGTCAGTCTACGTCCCTACCCTCACCAATGGTCATGAGCTTTGGGTAGTGACCAAAAGAATGAGATTGCGGATACATGCAGCGGAAATGAGCTTTCTTCGAAGGATGGCTGGCCTCTCCCTTAGAGACAGGTTGAGGAGTACAGTCATTCGAGAGGGGCTCAGAGTAGAGTCGCTACTCCTCAACATCGAAAGGAGCCAGTTGAGGTGGTTCGGGCATCTGACTAGGATGCCTTCTAGACGCCTCCTGGGCGAGGTGTTCCGGGCATGTCCTACCGGGGCCCCAGGACACACTGGAGAGATTGTATCTCTCGGCTGGCCTGGGATTGTCTCTGTGTGCTCCGGGATAAGCTGGAGGAGGTGACTGGGGAGAGGGAGATCTGGTTTTCTCTGCTTAGGCTGCTGCCCCTGTGACCCAGCTCTGGATAAGCGGAAGAAAATGGATGGATGGATTTATTAAAAATAAAAAACAAAAATATAACATGTACATAAGTGTTCACAGCCTTTGGCATGATACTCACAGTTGAGCTCAGGTGCATCCTGTTTCCACTGATCATCTGTCAGATCTTTCTATAACTTGATTGGAGTCCACCTGTGGTAAATTCAGTTGATTGGACATGATTTGGGAAGGCACACTCCCATAGTTGACAGTGCATGTCAGAGCACAAACCAAGCCATGAAGTCTAAGGAATTGTCTGTAGACCTGCAAGACAGAATTATATCGAGGCACAGATCTGGGTAATGGTACAGAAAAATTTCTGCAGCATTGAAGGTCCCAATGAGCTCTATCATCCGTAAATGGAAGAAGTTTGGACCACCAGGACTCTTCTAGAACTGGACGCTTGGCCAATCTGAGCGATTGGGGTAGGGCCTTAGTCAGGGAGGTGACCAAGAATCGTATGGTCACTCTGACAGAGCTCCAGCATTGCTCTGTGGAGAGAGGAGACCCTTCCAGAAGGACAACCATTTCTGCAGCACTCCACCAATCAGGCCTGTATGGTAGAGTGGCCAGAGGGAAGCCACTCCTCAGTAAAAGGTACATGACAGCCTGCCTGGAGTTTGCCAAAAGGCACCTGAAGGACTCTCAGACAATGAGAAACAAAATTCTTTGGTCCGATGATACAAAGATTGAACTATTTGGCCTGAATGCCAAGTGTCATGTCTGGAGGAAACCAGGCACCGCTCATCACCTGGCCAATACCATCCCTACAGTGAAGCATGGTGGTGGCAGCATCATGCTGTGGGGATGTTTTTCAGCAGCAGGAACTGGGAGACTAGTCAGGGTTGAGGGAAAGATGAATG
>VUQS01072791.1:0-11476 GCA_015108495.1 Heterochromis multidens
GAGATTTAAAATGAAAATGTCCATGTAAGAGTTTCATACCTTTCTCCATTTTTCTGTCCTCGCCAGTTCTTTTACATTCCAGTTCATGTGTGTGCTGCAGCAGTCTTATGCTCTCAGTGGTTGAGACGCGTGATGACGCCCATCCCAAGCCTGTACATCCCACCACCTGTGACCCATGTTTTTTGTGTATTCAGAGCCAGTGAGCAATGGACTTTCAATAATAATAATAAAACTGCGTTAACGCGTGATAAAATAATTGTCGGCGTTAATTAATTAATGCGTTAACGCGATAATAACGCGTTAACGTGCCCAGCTCTAGTATATATATAAAATTTCCCCACTCGCCTTTGCAGGCCGCCTTTTTATCCTTCAAGCCCGGGTCCTCTACCACAGGCCTGGGAGCTTGAGTGTCCTGCGCAGTATCTTTGCTGTTCCTAGGACTGGGCTCTTCTGGACAGAGATCTCGGATGTCATTCCTGGGATCTGCTGGAGCCACTCGCCCAGTTTGGGGGTTACCGCCTGCTTAGGACTTGCCTTACTCTCTGCAGGTATTTGGTGGTTGCAGTTTTCCTAGCAGTTCCCATTTACCTGTGGAATTCCAAGGTACTTATAGCTGTCCTCAGTGTCTGCAATGTTGCCTTATGGTTGTGTAATCCCCATAGTTCTGATTACCTTCCCTCTCTTTGTTACCACCCGACTATACTTCTCCAGTCAGAATAACATTTCGATGTCATCCATGTAGAGCCATGTGCCTGGTCATCTTAGCCGCTATGATGCCTGACAGTAGCTTCCATGTAGTGCCGAGGCAGGTTTTTGGCTGGTAGTTGGATGGGACCTGTCCCTTCTGGGGATCCTTGAGGATCAGAACGGTCTGGCTTTCGGTTATCCATTCTGGGTGCATCTCATCTCTTAGCACCTGGTTCATTTGTGCTGCCAGGCACTCATGGAGTGCAGTTAGCTTCTTTAGCCAGTAGGTGTGGATAATGTCAGGGCCTGGTGCTGTCCAACTCATCACACTTGAGACTCTTTCTTGGATGTCTACCACTGTGATGGGATCATGTTCAGGGAGGTTGCTGTGGTCTGATTTTAGATCCACTAGCCACTGAGCATTATTGTACACACAACTTAATCCATAGGGTTTAATATGATGTCGACCCACGATTTACAGCTATAACAGCTTCAACTTGGCGATCTCTGCACACTATGCGCCTCAGCATCTGCTGACCCCGCTCTGTGATTTTACGTGGCCTACCACTTCGTGGCTGAGTGGCTGTCATTCCCAGTCACTTCCACTTTGTTATAATACTACTAACAGTTGACTGTGGAATATTTAGTAGTGATAGTAGTGAGGAACTTTCACAACTGGACATATTGCACAGGTGGCATCCTATCACAGTACCACGCTGGAATTCACTGAGCTCCAACTGCCTTTGTATTCGGTGGTCCTTCCCATAGATTGTATACTAAAAAGAAATGGATGTGCCTCTGGGCCTGAAAAGAGAAGCCAATGCATAAATGCCAAAAACCTGTATTTTTCATAATGGCCAGCCAGGGGCAACTCCTCTGGTGGCAACTGGATAGGAGTCTATGGAAAAACAACTCTTCATAAGTAGAATAGCTATGTTTAAGTCTTTTTGAATACAACATGATGTTCATTTGGTGAATTATGCTCACCATTAGAGTCAAAAAGGACAATAAAGCACTTTTTTGAACATTTTAAGTACACCATCCAGATAGTTGGATTTCACCTGATATAGCTATACTTGTTGTGTGAACACATTTAGCATTTAAAACAGCAAGTTTATTAATGGAAGTGTGGGATCTTACACACAAGATTTTGTCTTGACAAGTATATGTCTTAAATATCTTGACAATATCCGTACCTAAAAATGTAGCTGAATTAGATTATATTAAAATTATTGTGCACTATTGTTAGAAATTACTCCCATATTGGACAATTTTACATCTCATAATATCGCAGAAATTGTCAATTCTTAACCTGAATAGCAACTGTCCTGTCTTGGTTTGGCAGATGCTGAAGCAATGAACAAGAGGGTGTAAGAAGAACAATGTCATCTAGAATTATCTATAATTTCAAAAACAAAAACTTAAAACCAGAAGTGCAAGGTCTGGATAAAACAGTGTATCTGTCTGCTCTAATACAAGCTGCAAGCATTACATGTCTAACATGACTAAAAAGCTTACTACTTAAAATAGCGATAGATCATTGCTTACAATGTCTGGGAGCACATGGCTGATTAACCACTAGTAAGTCTAAATTGCTTAAAAAAATTGCAAGAGAATTAAAAATCTCTGTTTTCTGCTGTGCAAGAATAAAAAGACTGACAGGGATAAGAGCAGTGATTAAGGGGGCTGGTCTTAGCAAATTGTCACTTACTCTGTGCTACATCTAAAAAGGCTGAAAGAAAGTATGTGGAGGTCAGGTTTGTAAATGGGCATGTAACTTGTTTCACTTAAATGTAGGAAACTTTCCTCTTGTCACTGGCCTGCAGTGGGTTGTGTTTATAATAATCACATGCAGTATCTTCTTCCTAACCTTAACCATACTGTAACAGCCATCTGTGGATGTTTAAATCTTTCAATCTTAAACATTGCCAATGATCATGCACAGTTTTGCAGAATCATCCATTATTAACTTTAATGCCTGGCAATAGTTTTGAATATCAAAGTGTGTTTTGATTTCTGTGCAGGCAGCTGCTGAATTATGAGCCTCACAGATGGACTCAATTTGTATTAAACTTTAGAATATTTATTAAAAAAATCACAAAATCTTATCAACTGTCTCCTTGAATACTATCTAACTCTGCAGATAAATACTTAAATGGGCACTGTGAAGCAGGAGAAGAAAGGATAACAAGTCATTCTCGAGTTTTTATAGGTCTGATATTTCTTATGAAGTAGATAATCTAATGTGCTTTTATAACATTGTTCAGAGATGTGCATAAGCATCATCTCTCCTTTGAATTATTATATTGAATCTGCTGAAGATCATTTTCCATCGGTCACGAACAGAGTTGTCTAAAATGGAATAAAACAATTGTCCTCAATAACCGTCATTAAAATTCACACTGCATACTACTTACAGAGGAGCAGACACAAGGAATTAGACTTTTGGAGAGTGTAGGAGCCATTATGTGATTAAATTACCATTCATAATTTTACTATTTGGTGCTTTTAGCCTGGATGGTTGCCTGGATAAACAGGCTGCCTCATCCAAGAGAGATATGTGTTTTCCATATTGTACAATAATTTATTCAAATTAGATTTTGTTTTTTTTAGACTTTGAGTAGAATTTAAGAGCAAGAGCGAGACATGATATCTACAGAATGTCACGGTGCCCTTTTATATTTATACCTTTGATTTTAACAGATGTGTGCCATTTGGCAGCTGTGAAGAATAAACTATTCTACTTTCAGTGCAGTTGAAGTATTGAGTCTAGCGAACTTGGTTTAGTGAAGCCCATTACATGAGGGAAAACAACAATTTGTAAAAATTTCTTTTAGACATCATAAACCATGCAATAAGTCATATTTTGAGGTATGTACGTTAAGATGTCATTCATTTCTTGTCTTGGTGACATATTAGAGCCAATTTTTTTTTTTTCCTTTGGCCGTACAGTGCCTCCCAGTCACCATTCAATATATTTCTCTCTGCATACTTTACAAAAAAAATCCCACCTTCAGGAAAGTGAGCTGACGCATATTTAGCTCAGGCAGGGGCATAAAACAAGCCCCATGCTGATCAACATACTCTTGGTTTATAACTCACAAGCCTTGATAACAACAACTGCAGTGGACACCCAAATTGATGAGGCTGGTTTGTCTCATTGGTAGAAAAGGCTTTTGTCAAAAAGCTGGTTCAAATGTTGCGGGACGCTGATAAATCACAAGCTTCCAATTGTCTCCCGTCTCTTGTAAGCCTGTGATTTGTGGTGGGCTTCCTTTTTGTCTGCTCATATTCAAGTGGGCGATAGTTTATCTAAACCCAGAGACTTCTTGTTGTCTCACCCTTTTTCCAGTTAATGCTTCCAGAGTTCATGTCCATCTGCTAGTTATTCAAGTGAAGATATACTTAAACGGCTGTGCTAATGGGAGACTTTAGTTTAGCAGACTTTTTATGATTTACATTAAAATAATGTCTGTAAACAAGCTGCTTACATAATGTACACAGTGAATACATAATGAAAAAAACAGTTGTTAGATGTTAAATTTCACATCCAGCTGCTGCTGCATGATTAGAAAACAAAGGTACTGGTAACAGTGATGGGAGTCCGCAGCGTGAAGACACATAACCACTCTGGAGATATGCAAATTATTAATCAGGACTTCTTCAAGGTCAGGCGCTCAGGCAATTTACATTTACCATGGTCACTAGCAAAACAAATCAATTTCTAAAACTTAACCTCTTCATGCAATCAGGTGAGCTGGCAAAGGAGATGTGTGTACTGCTGACAGAGTAAGTCAGTAGGGGCTACTGAAAGGCTTCATCCTCCCACACTCTTAAATGTGTCCTATGTACAGGGAATCAGATGCAAAGAAAGTGACAGATATGGAGCAATAGATGAATAACTAAAACCCCCACAGAACTGGGTGCCAGGCAACAGATGCTGATAACTGCTTCAGATTAGATCCTAGATTGTCATCGGCTCCCGCCAAGACTGATGCTATATTTACAGCTCCCCTCCTCTGATCGTCTGTGCCACCGTGGTGTGTCATCTCCACATTATGTCTGGCATCTACGATGGAGTGCCAGGTGTGAAATGGAGATGAAATATTCATTTTGAATACCAGCACACTTTCACTTAAGCAGGGAATAATACTGCAGAAGTAAGAGAGATTGAAGTTTTAAAGTATATGCATTTGTGATTCAGATTGGGGCCCCAGATGTTAGGGGTTAAATATAGCTTTTGCAGTTGTGAGAGAGCTTTTGAATGATGGAACCTGGAACTATCACAGCTGAGCAAATGAAAATGATATTCTTTGTCTTTCATTCAGCTAGTTTGAAAGATAAACTGTTTTTTTTTTCCTAAATATCAGTGTTCAATTTAGAATTGGATTCAGAATTTCACTGAAAGCCAGGATCTTTAAAAATGGTCTATGAATCTGATGAAAAACATCTCAGTCAGCAATTATGTCAGAAGAGGTAAGAGAGAGAGATTGTGTGGGAGAAGATTGGTGTGAAAAAACTATAAAAGAGCTCAAAGAACATGTGCTGACACCAAAATTTTGACTTGGAGGCCTTTCTTTTGAAGATTTATAGGACTATTGAGTTTAAGTATTAACAGTTTTGTTAGCAATATAAATGTTTAATGAAGAATACATGTAGAAGAAGATGTTTGTGAGTTTCATGCTGCCACCCAATATGTCACCAATGTATTACAGCTTTTTCACTGCAAAGCAGTGATCAAATTCAAAAATTGAATTCTGAATCTCACATCTTAAAGCTCATCCAGTCTTGTTTCATTCATTTAAGAAACATCGCTAAAAACAGACCTTTATTGACACTCAGTAATGTAGAACTTCTAGTTTAATTTAAACACTTTAATTTTCTCCTGTCTCGATTTTTGTAACTCACTTTTCACATGCATCTCTCAGTCCTCCTTAGCCTGTCTTCAATTGGTCCAGAATGCAGCAGAAAACAAAACCCCCATTCTTGCTTCCCTTCACTGGCTTTATCTTAAAAATAAAGTTAAGATTAAAATTAATAACATTTTATTAATAATGTATAAAGCCCTACAGGCTTGTGTATACAGCAGAGCTACTGAGACCTTATAAGTGCAGATGGCCTCTCCGATCATCTGATCACACTCTCCTTACTGTTCCATGATCTTATTTTAAAACCAGAGGTGATCACACTTTTGAGGTTGTAGCGCCTAAACTTTGGAACAGCCTTCCTCAGCCTTTCAGGTCAGCTGAATCTGTGGTTTGTTATAAAAGACTGCTGAAAACTCATTTCTATAGGTTAGCTTTCATTTAATCTTTTGCCCATTATCTGTGGCCTTTTGTTCTCCTAATATGTGTGTATACGAGTGTGTATGCAGGAATGACTGAAAGACTGTGTGTTTGACTTGAGATCAATTACATCTGTGCCAACGGTCAAAAACAAACTCAAAACCTTTTTTGTTTACATAGACCTACACTCAATAGCTCAATTATCAATTTTTTTCTTTTGTTGTAAAGTTTTATTTTGCTGTTTTCAATGGCACCTAACTCAACAGTGAGCCAGTGTTTTATCTACGCATAACAGACAACTTAGCAAAGAACCAATTTTAAATTGGTTTCTTTTGTTGAATCTATGAAAAATGAGAAGGTTAACACAGTTTAACAGGCATAAAATAGCATTTTTGCACCAAAAAGGTGATTCCCACAGAGCTATTAGCCAAAAATGTGGCATGGTGTACAGTGTGTCCTTAAAAAAATTGAGGAAACTGGACAAGTGGAGGAAAAAAGAAGAAGATGCAGGTCTAAAACACTATTTACAGCAGATGAACAGTATCTGAAAGTCATGTCCTTAAGAAATAGGAAGAAATCCAGCAAAGATCTGACACAGGACTTGAGAGATGCATCTGGCCCTTCAGTTAATCCATCTGGTGTTCACTGACGCCTCATCAGAAATGATCTCAGTGTAAGAATGGCTGTCATGAGGCCATTCTTAAAGAAGGGAAACAGGGAGAAAAGGCTGAGGTATGCCAAATTACACAAGAACAAGGACTGAAAATCTGTGGTAACAGGTCTTATGGAGTGATCAATCCAAATTTGAAATTTTTGGTTCAAATCACTGTCAATATATACAGAGGCACTCAGGAGAGAGGGTAGAGTGAGTACCTTCAGCCATCTGTAAAACATGGTGGAGGTTGTGTCATAGCTTGGGCCTGCATTTTTAGCTAGTGGTGTTGGAGAGCTTGTCAAAAGTTATGAATGCAGAAAAGTACAGTCAGATTTTGATCCACCATGCAATACCACCTGGAAAGTGTCTGATTGCCAGTGGCTTCATTTTTCAGTGTGACAATGATCCCAAACTCACTGCCAATGCAGTAAAAGCATACCTGGATAGAAAAACACACAATGGAACACTATCATGATCCTGGACCTCAACATTATTGAAGCAGTGTGAGATCATCTTGACAGAGAGTGGAACAAAATGCAGCCAACATCCAAAGAAGAGCTTTGAATGTCCTTCAAGAAGCCTGGAGAACTATTCCTGAAGACTACTTCAAGAAATAACAAGAAAGCTGCCTAAGATATTTCAGAAGAATAAAGGTGGTCAAATTGACTTTCAAGCTTGTTAGAATTGTACAAACTCTGCTTTTGCCTTATATAGTGTATTTCCATGTAAATTTGAACATTTTTCAGAAAATCCCTGCACCTATTTCCTATTTTCCTAACAAAATATAAAGAAGTGAGGGGTTTGCACAGTACAATATGAAGATGTAGGCAAGTACAGAGGTTGGTTGTGGCACACATGTGACACACGTGACAATGAAAAGGATAACATTTGGTGTGAAGTTGATGAGAATCTGTGGCCAAGTGAGTGAAAGGATATCCACTGATTGCACTGATTTGTTACTGCTTTTTGTTATTGCTCACAGTAGGTTATAGTTATAGTTTTGTTTTTTTCCTCCCTATATGTGTTTTAGTATTAATAGTCTGCATTTTTTTCCTGTGGTTTACTGTGTTCAATGACCACTGGAGGAAAATTTTCCCCCAACATGTTATCCTTCACACTAATACACCGCAGTCAGTCATCCTCAAAGTATTCATTATCTAGTATAGTAATCATTCAGTAACAGTGAAAACATGAAGGACAAGACTGTTAGGAAAGTTAAGGATGATAGCACACTTCTAGAGTCACATTTTTGAGCAGGTAAGGTAACACAATGTCATTTTCTGGCAATGATTTATTAATTTAACACTAACACACACACACACACACACATGCTGGGTGGTTACAGTGTGTCACTGTATATTTTCCATTTTGTTTTGCTTTGGAGTCATATCTGTAAAATGACAAGTAACCCTAGTTAAACATAATATAATAGACAGTGTTATGTTTCCCTCTGAACTGGAGAAGTATCATGAAATAGAAAGTACTTAAAATTATACTCATATTCAATACAAATATTCATTTACTCATATTCATATTCTAACAAAACCCTTTTTTAATATTCTTGATGATTAAACAAAACACAGTTTTTGATCATTTCTAAATAAAAAGGCCAACACTCAGAAAATCCCTCCTGATGGTACAATTTTAAGCCAGTAGGCTCTATACCCACTGTTTTCACAACAAAACCAAGCTAAATGGAAAACTTTGCACTTTCGATTGTTTGTAAAAAGGGAGACAAGGACACGGGACAGCGGATCTGAGGACACGGATTCTTCACAGCAGCCAGTCAGCAGGCTGAACAGAGCAGCTTAATTGAGGAGCCTGAAATAGAGACACTCTATTAGGGCTGGGAAGGCACCATTCACGAGCAGCCTATCAGGAGAGACAATTCTCTGACTTTGCTCTCTGTATACCCTCAAGATAGTGTGAGGGGAAAAAAGAGACACAATTATCAAATAGCACAGAAATGCTGCATAGTCATAGATTGGAGGCCCACTTGTGCTTGTTGTGGTATGCCCTAAAACTTTAAACCATTTTCTCTTTCAGCATTAGATTCAGAGTTATATCTTTAAGTCCCTGTGGCCAATGATCATGACCAGGAGTGCATCACCAGAATGACCTCTTGACTGCCATTAATGGCACTGGAAATAATAAAAGTGCTTAATTATCCATTATTCTTTTCTGCAGTCCTGGTGAATAGCTTGTATTTTCGTTACTACCCCCCTGCATGTGTATTGGGTGATAAAGCCACTAGTGGTCATTGTCATGTTGGCTTGTGTTGTGAGAGCATTGCACTCTACTGGCAGCTGTTATGTATTGCAGAATGGGCTCCAGCTTGCAGCTGAGACAACCTTGAATCTTCAGCTCTACAGCACAATGAATACCACACCTGATTTTTGTCACATGGCATCTGGAGATCTATGCTTATAACAACTAAAAAAACAACAACACAGCTGTATTCCCCAGACTATAGAATTAGACCTTTACAGACAACTTTGTCTCATCATAAGATACAGGATGTATGGAGGCCCGTCTTTGAAATCACACAAAAACACAGGGAATGTAATACCTCCAGTTGCTTCTATCCTGAGAGCTTTAAATTCTCTGAGTTTGAGGCTGGCTGTTATATTAGTTCGTCCACTGTCTGAAAACCCTTTGATTTCCCAGGTGACCTCAGCAACCCTGTGACATTTTTACCACTCTTTCCAGAAGGTGCTTAGACTTACTGCAGACTCTTACAGTGAATGTGCCACCAGACGGCAGTCAATAATACTGTAATCCAACAAATCTAGGAATCAGTGCAAGAGATACTTTTGCTGGAATAATTAATATTCATGGAACACATCATAAAAATGTTTAATAAGGTGATATGGTGATATTTGCAACATTTATTGTAGCTGTGAGAAAAAAGAAAATGGCCATGGAAGTACATATATATCTTTAATACCATATTTGTTATATACTGTTATGATGCGCATGTGTTATACTGGATTGAATCTGTTTTTTTATTTTGTTATTTGTGAAAATTAAATGTTCATGCTGTCAGTTGCAGAGTAACTACCTTTACTCTTTAAGTACTGTACTTGATACTTTTCAGTTTTTTAAAAAAAAATCCTACCCAATCCTACCCTTTAGAATATACTTTTAATCCACCTAACAGGTGTGATTACAAATTACATGCCAGATTAAAAGCACCATCAAATTGTAAATGCTGGTGCATTAAAAGATTCAACAACCCAACTATACAAGAGCTAGATGGTAAATGAATTCATTCTTGACCAATCAGCAACAAAAAACTCATTTTGTAATTTATTTTTAGTGCCTGCTAGAGGGATTATTGTTATTTCTGTTTTTTTTATGTGCTTTAATGTGCCTTTTCGTTTTGTGCTGAAGGTGCACATATTGTCTCTGGGAGGGCATCAGTTTTCAGTCCAATACACCAACCCATCGTGCAGAATAGCCCCCTCTAGAGTGTGCTAAGTATGTTGCACTGTCAATATTTATTTGTGCTTTTAATTGTGAATGCTGGGCTTGCAATAGAAAATCTTGCTGTGATATTACAGTACTTAAGTAAAAATGTGTATTTTGTATATTCTGAATGACATGACTATTATATTATAACTAGAAACACATCAATGTCTAAGATTTACTTAGGAAATATTACACGACTATTGCCAGGAGAAGACAACAAAAACTATACTACACAAAAGTGCAATATGGCAGAAAAGCAAAGCACAAGTCACTTCCTAACATTTCGTTAAGTAAACCACGTGTAAAGACGTTCGCATGGTTTGCATGATTGTAAGAGACCCCTCAGAAAAGACAGAGGAGGAACTCGAGAAATACTAAACAAAGAAGTCCAACCAAAATCCAAGGAGTGGATCGTCACAGAGGCTGCCCATTCCCGCATAATCTCTCCTCCTATTGGTCAGCGCTCAGCGCCCGTTCACGCCAATTGGCTAGCTCAGCTGTCGTTCGGGTCACTACTTGGCCGTCCAGGGTTCCGCTACGACGGGATCAGAAGACGCAAATCAAGTGAAACAAATCTTCTGACAGGAGAAAAGTTCATGCTGGAGTTCTCAAAGACCTCAGAGGGCCACATGAAGGTAAGAAGTCACACTGACACCGTTTTCTGTGTTTGCGGTGTGAAGTTATGCATGATACTTTGCAGTTTTTGCACCGAGACTTTTGGTCCAAAGTAGGGGGAAAAAAAAAAAAAAAAGATTAAGCTTTAGTAGTCAGGGCACAGGCCGAACCGTTTGACATTAAGTGTTTTACGTGTTTTTGTTTGTGAGAAATACTTTAAAACTAAAAATGTTTTCTTAAAAAAAAAAACGACTTTTCAGCTCATCATCATCTTGAGCTTCAGATGACCGACTGATCTTTGACAACGCTGCTTTCTCCTGCAGAGGCTCCAGTTAAACGACTCTTAATTCACAGAAGAGCACACACCGGTTTTTACAACAAACAGCTACTTTACTTATTATAGTGATTATTTAAAAAGTACGCAGCATCAAAGCAAGTAGGGAGGAAGCAAAGTGGCCTGTGCAGAAAATACGTTGGTTAACAAATTCAATTTAGTATCTAGACATGCTGCAGGACATTCAGGAGATCTCTCAGGCTTTATTTCCCCTTAGCTGACCCACATCTCATGTTGGTTTGTGTGGTTTCAGTCTGAAACATTAATTTATGCACAACTTTTATCATTTTTTTGTTTTGTTTTTAAGTATCAAACCATCTGGAAGATGAGGTTGAGTGGTTTTTGATAAGATTTTGTATAGGTTCAAGTAACATACTTTGGATAGTGTCAGTATGACTACTGTTGTGATCCAACTGGGATTTGGAAGCT
>VUQS01072798.1:0-10196 GCA_015108495.1 Heterochromis multidens
AGCTACACAGGCACAGGGAACTTGGTCAAAATTGATGGTAAGATGAATGCAGCGGGTTATCATAAAATACTGGAGGAAAATTTGCACTCATCAGCCCGGAAGCTGCACATGAGACGCACTTGGACATTTCAACATGACAATGATACAAAACACAATTCCAAATCAACCTTTCATTGGCTACAGCAGAAAAAAGTGAAGGTTCTGGAGTGGCCATCTCAGTCTCCTGACCTCAATATCATTGAGCCACTTTGTGGAGTTCTCAAACGTGCTGTTCATGCAAGACAGCTCAAGAATTTAGAGAAACTGTAGGGATTTTGCCAAGAAGAATGGGCAGCTTTACCATCTGAGGAAATAAAGTGCCTCATCCACAACTACCACAGAAGACTTCAAGCTGTCATTGATGTTAAAGGAGGTAATACACGGTATTAAGAACTAGGGTATGTAAACTTTTGATCAGGGTCATTTGGATAGTTTCTGTTGTCATTATGATTTAAAAAGGGCAAACACAACAGTTTGATAATAAATGGCTTCACCCAACCACTAACCATGAGTGAAAGAACAGTTTTTGTATTATCATTCATATTCTCTGAAAAATGGCCAAAAAATCACAAATTCTGCCAGGTTATGTAAACCTATGAGCACAACTGTAGATGTTATCCGACTCTTCAGTGCTGAGTAAAGAGATGTGGCCACAGGAAGCGGCTGTGCCCCCCCCCCCAGCAACTCATGCAGCTAGTGTCATCCCAAGATGGTTCTTGCCTTCTCAGTGCTGATTCGAAACACAGTGGACTGTCTGAATCTCACTGGGGCCACGTGTTGCGCTCTGTGTACTGCAAGGCTGCGACTGGAACTGATTGATGCCATGTCCCAGAAGTAGCAATCTGCTCTGCGTCCCTAAAACTACGTGATGAGACTGCTGTTGATAGAAGCCATGTCAAGCTGCACAGAGCAGATGAGCAGGACGGGAAGTCAGTTTTTGAAATCAAACACCTTGTGCAGACTAAATGCATCTGAAACACACCAGATGTGCTCTGAAGCCATGGAAAGGAGCAAACAAAACAGCATCTGAAACATGACTCGAAAGACCTGCACGCCAGTAACAACGTAATAACAGAGTTATTAACAGCGCGTCTCCCACATAAAATAAAGTTTGTCAAAGGTATGTTCCTGCCAGTTGTTGGATGTTGGCAAACTGCCATCCTTAAGCAGCTTCTATATGATCTGTGTTTATGTTCACTCTACTGGCACAAAGACACATGGGACATGGGAGGAGCAGCAGTGTCCATTATTGTCAAGGAGAGAAAAAAAAAACTTCTTTATGGAACAGATTTCCATTTGAAAACACTATAACACTGTTTATGAATAGCAGAACATGTTGAACTGCAAGAATGATGAAATGAATCACTTTTTGGTTGTCTGTCACCTGCCATTCTTATTTCATATGAACCTTCTCACTGAGAGTTTGTCACAGTCAAATTCCTGCTGTAAAAGTGTCAGTAGGCTAGAAATGGTGACACCTCCCCTGTATAGTGATGTTGGCATGAGGCTATGTGTCTTTTATTGGATTGACCCCCACAGGCCAAAGGTGAACTTTGAAGCAGGCAGAGAAGCTGACTCAGCGTTAGGAAGAAACACAGCGTACTCATCGCTTTGTGCTGAACTCCAAATATAGCCAGTTAAACACAAAGATGTGCTGACATTTTCTCCTGTGACGCCTAACAGCTTGAATAGACAGAGCAAACAAGAGTTTACACAACAAGCTGTTCACTCACAATGCAGGGGCACGCCAGGGGCAAGGTGCTTAACCGAGGCTTTAGCTTGTTAGGTTTTTTTGGCTATGGAACCATGAGTGTGTGAGTGTAAAGTGTGACCTGTCACAGCTATAACAAAGTGTGAAGTCATGGCAAGGTGACAGTGAATGCAAGGTCTAGTTTTCCATGACTAATCCCTGCAGGATGGGATGCTTGACTCCACATAATCCCAGTAAAGTGATTACGTTACTCTTGCTGCCTATTGTATCATTGCACATTCTGCTGCTTTATTTTATTTTATCTGCTATTTAATGGACGCTTTTATCCAAAGCACATTTCTGGAGCCACGCATGCCAAATATGTAGGCACTCTCCCAGAGCATTAATGTACTGCTTTTATCCAAAGTGCCTTCATTAGAAGGTGTACAAATTTAGGATGGGTGGCTCCAGGAATAATGGAAACACTATCTATGACAGCATGAAAGCAGTGCAAGATAAACCCACCTAAAGTTAGTCTGCAGCATTGCAAATGGACTTCAGTTTTACCTTGTTGTTGCCATGGAATCAGAGTGCGAGAAGAACAAATTGTAGCTGCCTATACATTGATTAATGGATAAAACAGCTATATTTACAATTCAATTCAATGGAATTTTATTTATATAGCACCAAATCACAACCACAGTCGCCTCAATGCACCTTATATTGCAAGGTAAAATTTTTTTCCTTCGAAATGGTTGAAGCCTGTGATGCTGTAGTGACTTCTTGTTCATGTTGAAGATGGCTGATATGAGTAATTACTATACTATACTATTGAGCAGCTTCACTTGTTCCACATTTTGTCATGTTACAGCCAAATTCCAAAATGAATTAAATTCATTTTTCACCTCAAAATTCTACACACAATACCCCATAATGACAAAGTGAAAAAAGAAGTTTGCTTGAAATTCTTGCAAATTTATTAAAAATAAAAAACAAAAATATAACATGTACACAAGTATTCACAGACTTTGCTCAATACTTTGTTGAAGCACCTTTATTTTATTTTGCAAGAGTTTCAAGCAAACCTTTTTCACTTTGTCATTATGGGGTATTGTGTGTAGAATTTTGAGGTGAAAAATGAATTTAATCCATTTTGGAATAAGGCTGTAACATGACAAAATGTGGAACAAGTGAAGCGCTGTGAATACTTTCTGGATGCACTGTACTTACTCACACAGCAGTTTGAAAACTCCTGGCAACTCCTGGTAGTATTTCCAAATGGTTTAAAGGTATGTGGTGATTAATTTCCTCTTAAACTATTGCAACAATCTATCAGCGTACATACTGTATGATCTAATTAATTTTATGATTTTCAAACTGTTCTGTAAGTCACACCCATAACATGAAATTCAGACCATTCTGTTGTGTAAAGGAGCTTCGGGGCACAAAAAGCACCTGAATGTGGGTCTGTTACATATTGGTAAATGGCACTTAGGTTGTTACACTAAAATAGAACAACGTTCTCTTTGGTTGCTATAAATATTTCAGAGCCTTCAATGGAAAACTCCTTTTTTGTATTTGTTCTGCACAATTGCAACGAGACACAGGCTTTTTGTCACATGGTACACCAGCTGTGATATGGGGAAAATAATACATGTGTGTTTAGGAAAAGAAACATTTACAGTCACAAGTTGACTGTATACCTTTTAGAGAGGTTGTAGAAGACAGCAGGATTGGGATCCAAAGTCTGTCACATCGGTGCCTCCACCTTTTCAGTCAAGTAATTTCCTGTGGATGGATAGCTGTGGAAGATGACATCCAATAATTCACATAAATATTGTTCCAGGTAGCTGATCTTTATGCAGCAATAAAGGTAAATGTTGACGTGTAGTGCCATCTGTGAAAATTGGATTTTAATAAAAACAACCTAAAAGCAGTGAGCCTGACTGAAATCACCCCATCAGAGTTTAATGGAAGGCCACTAGGCCAAACATTACCATGTTTGCTGTCATCACCAGAATAAAATGGTGAAACTGAGATTTGTCAACTGACGTTTTGTGTCAGTTCTATCCCCTTTTACCTTTAGGTATTTAATAACGGAGTTTAATAAGTATTTAAGTGTTTCCCACAGATTTCGATTCTATTTGTGTCGGGGATAGGGGTGCAAGCGCATATGTGTGCAAACGTACAATTTATGACAAATAGCTTTCACAGGGGAGCAATATAATCTGCTTCCTCTCTAGTGAGTCTGTCATCCCGTTGAGGAACTCAGACTCCAACATCTTGGACTGCAGCTGATGATGGTAGCTTTTGTTCTGCTCTGGTAGCCGTGGTGATTTCAGTGTAGCGGCTGATGAACTAGTTCTCCACCCTTCTAACTCACTGTGACTCTCCAAAAGCAGATGAGGGACTGTTGTCGGCAGCTGCAGTCATTGGAGCAGTGGAGTTCAAAATATAAACAAAGGGACTGTGCACTAGTACGTGACAAATGCATTGGGTTTTTTTTTCAAAGCTAAAACAAGACATCTAAATGAAAATAGCCAGTAACTAGTAAGCATTTGTCTGCTAATAATGTTCAACCATGATTTGTTGGCAGTGTTGAAAACCCTTGAAATAGTGCTGAAATCATGGAACACTGACATGGAAATCTGTTGCTGTGTATTTTTAAGAAAAAGGTTGCCATCAGCTCGCTACATCAAAAACAAATCTAACCTACTTTTTAAACAGTCTAATGTTTGTCCTCAGTGTAGTAGTTACTCAAAAACGGTGCTGCTGGTTGTCAAAGATGCTGAGTTTCTGACTGTGGGCTGTTGCATCCCTGGAAAATGTGTCATATTTTTATTTCTCCATTCAGAATGTCATGATGCTTTCTGCCCAAAGAGCCATTTCTCTGCAGAGGAGTGACACATTTGAGGTAAAGCCCCAATTGTTCCAGTGTGGCATTAATGCACGAGTAGGTAGGTTGGTGGAGAGGGAGGGTGGTGGAAGAGGAAAATGAAACAAGAGGTAGTGTGTGTTTTCCTAAAAGCTGCCAGCAATCAGAGAAACTGCTTGTATCAGAGCGCTGAACTGGAGCTGTTTGTTACCTGCAGGCATTGTTTACAAGAGCATTATGTTAATACCTTATATTGATTCTCTGGGTTGTACACTGCATTCATAATAAAGTGAGGGAGGTGAATTGCCCCTTGCTCCTTGGGTGTTTAGTCCTTATCAAGCAATTTTCTGTCATTATTGTGACCTTTTTATTTGATCAACTAAACGTCTGTGCACCACCGTTACATTTGCAGTCTGTAGGTCATAAACCCAGTAGATGCAGTTTTTTTGTTTTTTTTTTCCAAGGACCACTCAAAGTAATGGGTGTCATTTCTTCTGTCTCTGGTTAGTGTGACAATGTGGCTCATTCAAGATTCTTCAGACATGTCTGAATTCATGAAATTAAGAATCATAAAGATTAAGGAAAGGACAAGATTGTTGGCATCAGAAGCTTTGAGGTTTAAGGTTGTAGTCCACTTGTAGTCCCATTTCGGTCTAACAGACATATTTGAGCAAGTCTGGTTCAATGCAGGTCCCTAGTACGGTGAGAGGTCAAACATACTGCAACTTAAGAAAAAGCACACAAAACACAACGGAAGTGTTTTTGGGGAGACGAAAATGTGACGGACCAGTAGCAGAAGTGACAAGCTAACAATAAACTGCTAATAGCTAATAACATGTATCTACATGTTTACTAGAGCTACAGCATTATATGAACCATGCAATTAAAACACACATACCTGCATCTGTTTCTCCTTCACAACACTGATGAATCCTCTGTTTCTTTTAAGCGTGTCTCAGTGCAATCCTTCATGTTTTGGTTTCTATCACTTTTGCAGCTGTTCTGTCATGTTATTGTCTCCCCAAAAACACTTTCATTGTCTTTTGTGTGATCAGATTTTTTTTTTCTACTTCCATTGTGTTTTATTATTAACATTCTGTGGTGCTACCAAGTTTTCCATGTCAACTTATAAAGGGATAATGTGCTCAAAGCTTGTTTCCATTAACCAAAAGAAACCAACTGCTCGATTGTTGCTGGTTAAAGTGTAAAATCATTGTGTTTGCTTCTCTCTACAAAATGTTAGATTTTCAGCCTGTTTGCTTTCACCCTGGGATGCAGTTCTAGGCAAGTTAAGAAGTTGAAAAGTCCCCTTTTAGCTTATAAAATATGTTGAAGTGGCCACACCAGAACCAAATTTCAGATGAGCTGAACCCTTAACCTCACAGTCAGTGTGTGTCAGTTAGTCAAGTCATACTTCACAAACCCGTACTGTGTGTAAAGTGGTAATAGCCTAGTGGTGGTTGGACCTCCCACCTACGCCATCCCAGAAGGCCTCTTTCTCCTACCTGCTGCTGGGTCGTCATATTTTCCACTGTGGGTTGAAGCAACAGACCATCCAGGCCCAATAGAGCGTCCATTCATTCACTGAACCAAGGGAGGAAGGTGGAGGCTGCACTCGGCCGCTTTTCTCTTCTCCTTGTGAATAGGTGTGGATGTAAGAGGTTCATGAACCGTTCATTTCATTCGGGCCTCAAAAGAAACCTATGCTGCTTATAATCCGGACTTTGGGGAGGTTATGAGGAATGAAGGCAGCTTTGTTGCAGGGAGAAAGACAGACCTCTCTCTTTCAGTGGCTGCTTTTAATGAGATCCTTGGTTCACATACGCGTGTTTACTATAAACTGTTCCTGCTAGTTAGTCTAAAATAGACTCAGCAAGATGTTGGCCTACTGTGGATCTGAAAAAGGAATGTTTTACATTGCTGATTTAGCCTGTAAGACCATGGGAATCAAAACCAGGCTTTTTGATCAGACTCCTGCCGTTAGAAATTGCTTCATACATATGTGATTTTGGCCCTACACCCTAATTGCCCGCCTTTGACTTTGTGATTAATGGTTAGGGGATGAGATGAGTGCCTGTGGCTGACAGTGGAACAATTAATACCCCTCTCTGCTGCTTTTCTCAGGAGACAGAATGAGACTGAGAGCCACCACCTCTCCCCACCCCTCAGCAACTGTCAAAAAAAACCAAACTGCTGAACATATTGATACAGGGCCAGTAAACAAGAGAAATGATCCTCTAATTAAAACTTTTTTTGGCTGTAAAGTGGGGACGTGAAGTTATTTCCGCAGTGTTTATTTATAGTCAGGCCAGGTAGCGGAAACGGATCAAGAATATTTCTGTCTCAAAGGCTTCAAATCATGTGACGTTTTTCTCTCCTTCCGAGTGTGAGTTGTGAAGCACCAGTGACTCCCCCAAATACACATACACACACACACACACACACACACACACCCACACACCACCACCACCTCTCTTAACAAACCATAAGAGACACACTATAAAGTCTCTACTCTGACTGGCTGTCTGCCACCATCACAAATAGAACAAGAATCAAATCTCTGTGTCATTTTTTTTATACTCATTGAAAAGCTCTGTTACTCTAGCAGATGCAATTTTTACACATTTATTTAGTTTCCAATGTTTAAAAAAAAAAAAAGCATTACTATAAACCAATATCCGACATAAAACCATAAGTTTAGTCATCCTTAGGGAAGCAATTTTTCACTTCAAGGATCCCTTTGCTGATTCAATCTCTTTCAACCTGCTGGAAAATGAATTGAAAGTCTTGCATGTTCAGCCAGCAAGAAGGCGCTTTGAGTCAGAATAACTATTTGGTTTCCACTGTGCGATTTCAGGCCGTGAGCTGATACTCTCACCAAGATAAAATGAATGTGCAGAACCAATATGTCAAGAATGCAAGACTTTAACAGGTAGAAACAGAAGAAGAAAATGGAGAGGGGAGGTGTGGTTTCAAGTAAAAGATTGCATTATAAAAAGTCTTGGCTTTCTAGAAGAAAAAAAGCAAAGAAAGGTGAAGTCATGGCTCAGTTACTGCGGGGAAAGGAGAGTTTGTGAAGTCTTGGAAATGGCAGAGATCAAACAGAGTGAACCTTTTATTCACTGAAGGAAAAAATTGCTCTCTCTCTGTCATGAGTGCCGTCTTTGGCCTAAGCTTATGCTAGCTTTGAAAGTGGGATCACAAATTGCCCTTTGCATCCTGTTGCATCAGACTGGGTCAAGTTCATAGCAGGGAGAAACCTTTCTTTAAAACACACACACACACACACACACACACACACACACACACACTCTGTTTATCTGTCTGCAAAAGCACCATCTGTTAAAGTTACAGTGGTTGGTCCTCAGGTAATCACTTCACATCAGATGTTGAGCCTTCTGATGGTGTGTCACAAGTTATACCGATGGCATCAGGTCCAGTGTTGTTAGTCACAATGATTTCCCTGTTCAGGCACAGGCCTGGTAGGCAGAGCATCATGAATCCTACTCACCATACTGATAAAGTTTGTAAAACAGCAGCACTCAAGTCTTTCAAGTGGAACCAAACCGGAGCAAAGTGTTGTCCGTGCAGGAAGATCAGCTGAATCTCAGATGCTACAAACTGCCTGCAAACTGTGGAGAGGACTGAATTCACAAGGAAGCACAGTTTTAGGAAATATGGTATTACAGTAACTCCAGCTCTCTTAGTCTTGTGTTGCTCGCTCTGCTGTTAATAGTTTTTTTTTTCACTACTTTTTCCATGTTTACTCTGACATACTGTATTTGAATGTTTCTTTTAGTCAGCAGACTGATACATGAAAATAACATATCAACATTGTACCACTAATCATAGATAAGACTGTGTTATGAGTTCACACTTTCACAGAGCAAATCTCTAAATATTTATACTAAGATAGTAAACTGCGCTACATTTAAAAACTGCAGTGCTTAGGGGCTGCTGACAAAGTGCTTTCATTCTAACATCATCATTTAGAAGTGCTAGAATCTGGCAAGCTCACAAGTTAACCTCCTGTTGTGGCAGGCCTAAAAAACTATCTACAGGAGATGAAAAATATCTGAAAATGTCTGAGAGAAATGGTCTGACACTGGGCCTGAGAGATGCATCTGGCCTTTCAGTTGATCCATCCACTGTTCACTGAAGCTTCATCAGAAATGGTCTCAGTGGAAGGGTGGCTGTCAAGAAGCCATCTTTAAGGAAGGGAAACAGGGAGAAAAGGCTGAGGTATGACAAATTACACAAGAACTGGACTGAAAATCAGTGGCAACAGGTCTGATCGAGTGATGAACCCAAATTTGAAATTTTTGATTCAAATCATAGTCAGTATGTACAGAGGAGGTCAGGAGAGACGTGCAACAGTGAGTGTCTATACCCATCTGTAAAACATGGTGGAGGCTCTATCATGGTTTGGGGCTGCATTTCAGTCAGTGGTGTTGGGGATCTTGTCAAAATTGATGTAATAAATTAATGCAGCAAAGTACCATCAGATTTTGATCCACCATGCAATGGAAAGCATCTGAGAGGCAAATGCCTCATTTTTTAGCATGAAAATGATCTTAAACACACTGACAAGGTAGTAAAAGCCTGATTTTATACCTGGATAGAAAAACACACGATAGAACTCTATCAGTCATGGATTGGCCTCCCCAGAGAACAGACCTCAACATTATTGAAGTAGTGTGGGATCATCTTGACAGAGAGCAGAACAAAAGGCAGCCAACATCCAAAGAAGAGCTTTGAATGTCCTTCAAGAAGCCTGGAGAACTATTCCTAAAGACTACTTTACAAGAAAGCTTGACTAAGAGAGTTCAGGCTCTGTTTAAGAATAAAGATGATCATAGCAGATATTGACTTTAAGGCTCCTTAGAACTGTACAAACTCTGTTTTTGCCTTATGTACTACATTTCCATGCCCCTATTTCCCATTTTCCTAGCAAAATGTAAAGAAATGAGGGGTGGCTTAAGACTTTTGCACAGTACTGTACACCATTTATACTGTATGACACCATCATTCGTCTTCTGAAACTGACACACACTATCTTAAATACCATTAAAGGAATCGAACAAGTCATTTTCAGTATCATCTTCATTCCTGCCCCTTAAGGGAGTTGCAACTCAGTTGTATTCTCTGAACCTTGTTGTGAGATGGATCAAAGGGTCACACAGATGCCTCTTTTCCACTAGTACGTACTCGGATCAGCGTGACTTGACTCGACTCGGTTTCGGTGGTTTTCCATTACAATTTAGTACCACATCTAAATTGGGGTCGTTATAGCAACGCGTCCCAAAAGTTGCGGGACTTCATTTATATGCGACACAAACACACAACAATGGAGGACATCGAGGCGATCGCGGCTCGGTCGATGGCTTTTTGTCAGACTCAGGGTAAAAGAAGAGAGCCAGAGAAGGCTGTGGGTGGCGAGATGAAACACGGTGTTGTTTGTGTGTAGCCATTTCACTTGTTGCCGGGTTTCAAAAATGGCGGGTTTGAATTCTGAAGGAGTCGCTATAATGACTCATCCAGTGACGTCCCTCCCTGGCCAATCAGTGACATGCAGTCCGTTGACGTCACATT